>JAVBJF010000459.1:0-256154 GCA_033439095.1 Pseudococcus viburni
GCACAGGGGTCCTCAATTTTGGTCAAAATTCAAGAAAATGTAAAACGTGAAGTAATATATCGATTTCTACTAATTCGAAGGCGCTGAGTTTGAATATGAGCTCAGTTTTTTCATCCGACTCCTCTGAACCCCCCTATCAGCCCCCCTGATGGGGTTAAAATTCAAAAAAATGAAAAATCATGTGTGCCGTGTCGTTTGTCAGGTTTTTGAGAGCGCTGAGTTCGAATATTTGCTTATTTTCCGGATTCGACCCTCGGGTGCACCCCAAGCCCCCAATTTTGAGAAAACACATATTAAAAAAAAAGAAATAGCATGTGTTATATCGATTTCTACTAATTCGAGGGTGCTGAGCTTGATTATCAACTTACTTTATTGATCGGCCATCCCCATCCCCCCATTTCGACTTCCAAACTACTAAAAAATTAAAAAAAACAATGTTTTTTTCAAAAATGGGTGCTAGGGGTGCACCCGAGGGTCGAATCCGGAAAATAAGCAAACATTCGAACTCAGCGCTCTCAAAAACCTGACAAACGACACGTCACACGTGATTTTTCATTTTTTTGAATTCTAACCCCATCAGGGGGGCTGATAGGGGGGTTCAGAGGGGTTGGATGAAAAAACTGAGCACATATTCGAACTCAGCGCCTTCGAATTAGTAGAAATCGATATATTACTTCACGTTTTACATTTTCTTGAATTTTGACCAAAATTGAGGACCCCTGTGCCCCCCAGGGGTATTGAGATCCCATCTTGAAAAGTTGTTAGTTGAAAAGTACATAAAAAGTTCTCCCCATAGTAATTTTTCAGATTTTTAAATGGGGGCCCTCATGTTTTGTACTTATCATGAAAGTTGAGCTTTCATCTTAAAAGTTCAACTTTAAACTTTTCAAAATATGATTATCAATTTTGAATCTGCTTTCAATTCTCTACAAAACCGCATGAACAGATTCATCTTGGACATGACCGAACATGAGATATGCGCCTTCAAAGTTGAGCCATTTCGCAAAAAATCCCAATTATACGAAAATTACAAGGGCCACCCCCCGCCCCCCTCAAGGATTAGGATCGAAATGACGGTGATTCCTTGATTAGACCATCGAGGGGAACTCGTAAAAAAATTTTGAGCGAAATCGGAAGACCCAAGGTCAAAACCTGGTCGAGTTGACATGGAATGAGCCATTAGTGATCGAGCGTGGAGAAAGTATGACGTCACGATGGAAGGCGGGAAAAAGTTACTTTGGAGAAAGTATTTCGATGGTACCAAGGTACCAGTGTTGCCAAAAGCATTGTTTTACGATGTCGTATACTACCTACATGATTTATACGGTCATGTAGGCAGTAATAAATTAGAAATAATTTTCAGGCAATTATACTTTCATCCAAATGCGCTTAAATTTATCAAAATGAATACGAATTTATGCGTAGTTTGTAAAGTTAACAAAAATTACGGTATGAAGCGACGAATTGAGTGGTCTCAAGTCGAAGCTTACCACAAAGGCGAGGTGCTTTCGGTCGATATTTGTGGACCAATAGCAGCGATGAAAGGTGAAATTAAATATCTGTTCGCAGTGAAAGATGTTTTCACTGGGAAAGTCTGGATTTTTCCGACTTCAGATATCGAGGCCAAAACTATCGTGTCAAAAATGGAACTTATGTTCGAAATTTTGAAAAATTATGGCATTACGCCACGAAAAATAATTTCCGATAATGGTACTCAATTTATTTCCAAAGAATGGAAAGCCTGCATCAAAGCTAGGGGCCCCAAAATCGCGCACTGTAGTCCTTTTAATCCCTGCAGCTCCTCTATCGAACGAATTTTTCGATGTTTAGGGGAAAAACTGCGTGTCCGAATAAATGATAAATACCCCGACGAATATTATACTCACGAGGGTTGGGATGCCTATGTCGAGGAAGTCCAAAATCAGCTCAATGACCAGCCTAGTGTTCTCGGTGTCTCGCCGAACGAATGCTGGCAGGTTGAAGGTTCTCTGACCGACAGCTTGACTGTAAACAGAAGAAAAACTAACTTTAAAAACGAGTTAAAAAAATTGAGACAAATTTTGGAAAAATCGATGCTCCCCTCGATCACGTCTAAACAGCTCATGGAGATGGTTTGGAGTGAAAAAGAGGTAATTTTCGACGATGACGGGTACATGCGGGTGGTAGTCGATGGCGCTTGTGCTAAGAATGGCAAAGACGAGGCTATCGCTGGCATCGGTATGTGTTTTGCTCCGGAATCTGCGTATAACGTATCTGAAAGAGTAAAACATGATCAGTATAGGTCTACGAATAATTTGGCAGAAATTATTGCGGTTAAAAAAGCGATGGAATTCGGCATTGCTAAAAATATCAAAAAATTGAAAATTTTTACAGACTCTAAGTACACCGTATACGCGGTGAACGAGGGGGCTGTTCGCTGGAAAGCGAAAAATTGGAAAAATTACGCCAAAAAAGATGTGCATCATAAAGAAATTTTCAAGGAAATTTTGAAATTGCGTAGGGAATTCGAAAAATGCGAAGTTAGGCATGTATTCGCACGTAGGTACGAATACATGAATATTTTGGCAGATCAATTGGCTAGACAAGCTGTCTATACTTTTGAGTTAGCGGTCGAAAAAATTGAAGAAATGAACGATGAGCAAGCCATCGAACATTTCGTGCGTGAAAAACGCAAACAAATTCGCATTTTAGAAGAACAGCAATTTAATAAGTCGCATGGTGAAATTTTTCCATATAAGGAAGGTGATATGGTAATGATTACCGCTCACCGCCAGAGTTCATCTGTCGATCTAATTTCTAAAAAATTATTAGAAAAAAGATACGGTCCTTATATAGTGAAAGAATCGAAAGGTACGAATAACTATATGGTAAAGGACTTTGCTGGTATTACAGACGATAAGTGTGTTAATGCTAGGCAGATGACTTTGTTCTTGAGTAAAGAACAGCTTGAGGAAGTTGAGAATGAGGATCGTTGTAAGTCTGTTATCGATAATCGAACGATTCAGCAGCGAATCAATGACTTCCTGCGAGCAAGTGAACGTATGCCTAACAAGGTTACGGATAAAAGTTTGAGCGATAAAATTAAAGCTAACGAATCATTTAATCAAAATGATGACGTAATGGACTCACTTGATGAAAACTTAGAGTATGAGTTGAGTGAGGAAGCTGGTATTTCTCAGCAACTGGGGCAAGATTCGTCTCCTCAGATGGCTGAAATAATCGTCGAATCTCAAAATTTGAACGTTGAATCTCCTATCCTCGACGTTGACTCAGGGCTTGACTCAGGATCCGAGGGTAACACCTCCGCTTCTGATGTTGACTCTGTGGAAATGCCTATCACGTCAAACGAAAATCTGAAAGAAAAAATCAAAATTAATAATCCTTTATCGAGATTGATTGACCCACTTGGGGCAAAAAATAAAGGTAAAAATGCTAACGTAAGCGAAAATTTGAGTATTTCAGGTGATCAGAATGGTAGGGTAACCAGAGCGAGAGCGAGAGAATTGAGGAGACAGAAAGAATCGTTAGATTCGTCTGTCGACCTTTCTCAGAATTTTGAAAACGAATTGAATGAGAATGCAATTTGGAATAAAAATTCTGATTCTGATTTTGAGCCTATAATTCGAAAAGAAAAGCTTCCGGTGAAAAAAGTAGCCAAAACCATTACTAAAAAGCAAGCTTTAAAAAAGAAAATCGCTAAAAACAAAATTGTACCTGTTCAACAGGGTTCTGAATCTGAAAGTTCGTCTGGTTATGAGTCCGATGAATCGAGTAGGATGCTTGATACCTATAACGAGGTAACTCGTAGGTATAAGAAAAAAACGTATCTCACAAAAGAAGATACTCAAATTTTGGATGAAGCTTTGAGGAAAAATATCGATAAAAAAGGTTACGAAAGCTTGAAAAAGCAAGCTGACGAATACCTAGCATCCAGACCGAAAAAAACAAGCGGTCTGAATGCGAAGAAGAAATTGAACACTGGTTATCTGATGTTAAACAGTGTGTCCAAAGTGCACAGAGTAATTCTTGGCAATTACTTCATGCACTTGGACAATTGCAATTTTTAGTTTTTCTCAATTGCAAGTGGTGCTCCGGTACCGTTAGAAAACCGGATCTGCCACTGGGTCTAGCGCCGATGGCGCCGGAAGGGGATTGAAATTCCTAAGCGATGATTCGTCTTTTCGGTCCTCTCCGCCCCGCTTCTCCTTCAATTTCTACGAGATGGGAATAGCCAGATTTTGGAAGGGTTCTAATCGTTTTTATACAGCTTTTCTGGAAGGTTGAATTTTTGTGTCTCAAAGTTCTCTGTATTGAACGTAATTTTTTCATGTGTATTTTTCTTTGTTTGCGACCACGTTATTGTCGAATTTTCGAATTTTTGCCTCCGTTGAGGAAAATTTGGAATTTTCTTTTTCCGTTTTGTATTCGGGATCTCGTTGGGATCGTTCCTGAGATTTCGTGTAATTATTTTTACGAATTTTCACCTTTATACGATTGCTGTAAGTACCAACGTTGAATTTTTCTGTACCTCGTGTCGCTTCAAATTCGGTAATTTGAAGTGTAGGTTCGATTTATTTTAAGATATCATGTAATTAGGGAATAACTGTATTCTATTTCTGCAGTGATGGCGAATTTTGAACGTTTCACTGTGACGAAAATTCAGCTGGCGTTACTGATCGTAGCCACGAACACCGATAGATCTTTCACGCCACGTGGTCAAAGGAATCATCAAGTGAATTCGGCGACTGGATCAGGCTCCGGCAACAATCGGCGCGTACGATTTGCCAACCCAACGGCGTCGGGAAGCAGTTACGGTGCGAATATATCGTTGGCTTCGTTATCCTCTGCGTTCCACCAGATAGACGTATCCCCGGATCGTAGGGTGTCGTCATCAACGGATCGCCGCCAGGTTCGTGTAAACGTCGACAGGGCGATTAGAAACACGCCGACCACTTCGCGTCGTATAGCCGAGCCTCGTCAGTTGATCGACGAATTTCTTGATATTGACTAGTATGGCAGCTCCGCAGATCCGAATCCGCACAATTGCGAGGGTGGTCGGGTGTCCGATCTGTCTTGATAATATAATGCGCCCGTCGTGCTATACTGTTGAGATAGATGCGGACATCCGACTCCTTCCCGAATGCGGACACATCGGACACCACGCGTGCTTTGAGAGATGGTTCTCGACGGCCGCGGTGTGTCCGGTGTGTTTCGAAAGTGTAGCTCCGAGCTCATCTCGTCTGGCGTTCCTCGACGAAGCCAACGAGGCCCGGCAAGCTACACGAGTAGAATTCGAAGAGTTTGCCAGACTGCGGGACGAGGCGATCGAGTTGGACGAGGAAATCCGCGATTGGAGATCGAGAATCCGTCGTTTGGATCGTAAACTGGATAGCACGAAAGAAATGCTCCAGTTTCATTATCGTATCAACAATCGTTTGTCCGGTCAATGCATGGCGCAGCAAGTCCTCGATGCGGCGATTAATCAGAATCATCGCGCGCAGCCGCAACGTCCTCAAGCACCGGGCCCATACAGGGTGAATCTAGATTCGTCGGATGAGGACGTCATGGTCATCGAGGAGCCAGATATACCCATGCAAGGGAATGTCGAACAGATGGAGTAGATTTTACTTCATTTGTACATTTCTTGTATGGCGTAATCTAGGCCTAGGTATGTTTTTGTCTCGATTATGTAAGTTCGTTTCACGTAGGCTTGAGGTAGATCCATGTCGAATTGGATTCTATCGAAAAATTTTATTGTAAAATGTTGGTACTCAGCATATGTATTCGTATGTTTTCCGGTACGGCGTGCGGTAAAACGTCGTTTATTATCGTTCGTTTTTGAAAATCTTCGATTTTCTTTCGTATCGTAAATGTTCCGGTGAAAATTCGTTCGGCGATGCTGGTCATCGTTCGATGTCAAAAATAATTACTCCTTTTTCGGTCGTCATCTATATTTTGGTTTTGGAACTTAAAAATATGGTAAAAACAAAAAACAGAAAATACACAACAACTTTGGATTAGTAAAAAGTAAAAAATAAAAAGACTTAAAACTAGATCATCTTTGGCATTTTGATTTGGTTGCTTAAAAATAAGTTGAAAATGGTAACTTTTGGTTCTTAAATCTAAATTGTTCACCGTTTGGATCGTCTTTGTACTTAAAATTAATCTTTGGTTGTTCTATCGACTCGTTTTCGAGTTCGAGCTAAATTAAAAAATCAATTTTTGGTTTAAAAATTCTACAGATTTTGATTTCTGGTAACCCTTCCGAGTCCGATAGATATTCGTCTCGATTTTTCGGTATCTATCGACTCAAATAATTCTCGGCAATGACCTCCTATTTCTCGGCTGTGACTGGTGTCCCAATGGAATGTGCAATGCATCCATTGGGCCCAATGTAAATATAATATTCTACTTCGTTAATCGAAGGCTAGTACGCGATTTCCACTCAGCTGGTCTGAGTGGAATCGATGATAACGTACTTATACGTCTGTTCCGTTGAACAGCGTATTTTTGTAAATACTATGTTTTATTTATGTATATTTTTTATTAACCGCAGCAGCAATGCTTGCTACGGTTACACGTATATTTGTATAATGTTTAATTGTACATTTTACTTACGTTTTATACGTGCGTACGGTTCAACCGGCTCTGCTTCGGCATCCGTGTTGGATTCGTTTTATTTGTATCATTATCGATACAACGGTGTACCGATGCTAGTCTAGCAGTCGTAGGGTAGCATTTGGGTTTCTTTTTGATATTATTACGTTAAAAATTTGTTTAAAAAGGCGTAAGCCACCAAAAAAAGTTTAAAATGTGTAAAATTTTCTAAAACGTTATCAAAAGGAATGTTTTGTTTTCAAAACATGTTTGTTTTCTTCGAAATCGAAAAATAGCGAAATAATCGGTACAGTGGTAACACTGTATGAACGAATCATTCGTATTCATGGATGGTTTCGTTCGATTATTTTTTATTTTAATTAATTGTCTATTTTTCGTGTCAAAATTTTTGAAAATTTATTGTTTCGTTGAAAATTGAAAATAGTTAAAGGTGAAATTCCTTCTTTTTGGCTTTATTTACGTGAAATTATACGTGCCTAAATTTCTTTTTTACCCCGCCATGTTTTCTTTTCCTGTTGGTATGCAGAAAACATGGATTTCAGCAATTTGTATAGGAAATTTTGGGGTCTTGTCTCTGAATTTTCTGGGGGTTAGGATTTAGGTCCAAAATCGGTCTTTCCGCCTGAATTTCATTTTCTTTGTTCAGTTATGAAATTCAGGAATTCAGCAATTTTTATAGGAATTAGGAAATTCTCGATTTTGAGATTCATTTTTGGTTCTAAATTGTTCAAAATTGTAATTTTGGGTTTTTGTTTCGAAAATGTAATTTTGATAGCGTGTAATTTTGTAAATAAGTTTTCTGGTCAGTTTTTTATACGTGTTTTTTTCTAGTCTCCATCCCCTCCGAATTTATTTGTCTCAGGAACGAGAGCTAATAAATTTCGGAGTTTCAGGAATCTTTATAGGAAACTTGGGGTCTGGCTTCGGCTTGTTGACTTTAGGTTTTGGGGTGGTAGGGCTAGTTTTCTTTTTTGATCTTAATATCGTCCTTTTTAAGATCAAAAATGTATTGTAACGTGTAAATTAGTTTTAAAATCGACCATTTTTCTTATCATAATACATATTTTCTGTTTTGTATTATGTTTCGTTTTTATAAAATAGGTAAACCAACGTTGCTTATAAAGTAATGTTTATTTTTGTTGTTTTCTATTTTATAATTTGTTTTTATACGAAATGTTTCTATTTTCTTGCATTTTGTATCTTTATAAATTTTCATTTTTTGCATTTGTCATTTTTTGTGTACCTGCTCGCATTGTACATGTTTCGTGTAAATAAATTTTTATTGCAGCTAGTCTGCTAAAAGTTGTCGAAATTTTGTACTTTGTCTATTTGTTCATGCATTCTTTGGTATTTGATAAGGTGTATGATTGTGGTTTTTTAATGTCGAAATGTAAAATTTGATGTTTTTGAAACCAAGGTATTGTAATTTTGTAAATTATACCTTGTGTTTTCTTTGTGTTTTATTGGAACCGTCTCTGTCTGCATTCTCGGGAGGGGCAGGGGTGGGGCAGTGGGCTTCATTAGGCAATGGGCAATTTGGGTCCGTGTTTGTTGTCCCGAGAACACTTACTACGACTTGTACTCGGTGGGGCAATGAACCGGGCAGGTAAATACCTACCAAATTGCACCATTGTCGTCGCCTATTCGGAGGTAAATAGGATAGCTACGTATTTATACGCAGCTACCTATTACCTACGTACGCGATCGATTGTTGCTGCGTAGCATAAGTCCATTAATTTGGTCTTATCGCTACTTTTGGCACTTCGGCGCTATGAACCTTCCCATTGTACGTACCTCGTTATCTCACCTGTCAGGTGAGTTGACGAGGGTGAACATCTGCGTAAATATATCGTAATATTGCGCAATGTTCCTGGAGAAGGTTCTAGCACTCCAGTTTCCAGTCTCTGGATTGGTTGCTGGAGTTAAAATGACATAATATCCAGCCAATCGGAAGCTCACGAGCCATTCCCGCCTCCCCGCAGACAGAGAAGCTCGTGCCTATAAATAGGACCTGTTTGTAGGTACGAGCGTTCATTATTTATCTATTTTTACTGGAATATAATTGTGTCGTGTGTGTGTTTCCGCGATTTACCTTCGTTAGATTTATAGTGAACTATCAATGTGTTTGCCTAAATTCAGTTAGGCTGTATGAGTTAATTAATACGCGAATATACTTCGTTCTTCCAATATTCGTGTATTTATTTCGTGCAGTCAACGCAAGCATATTTTGTGCTGGGTTGATAGAAACTACAGTTATTCTTCGGTGGAAGTGGCCAAGTCGAGCATAAAGTGTACTTTCACCCCTTTGCCCCACAACCATCAAGAATCACTAATTCTATTACCAGTTCAGGATCAATTTAAGAAATTTTTTTTTGGTGTTTTTCTTGGATTTTTTTTTCTTTTTCCTCTCCAAAATATTTTACATGGTAAATATAAAAGGCATTTGAAGCAAAATTAGACCCGTGAAAAGAAAAATTTCCCATTTTACACTCTACCTTTGAAATTTTTCTCTATAATTGGAAGAAATGTGGCTCCTGGCGCAGAACTCCACGGGGGATTTTTTTATGGAAAAATTACCTCAAAATATCCACATCACAAGGAGTGAAACAAAAGTTGTGTATAGGCACTAGTCCTCAAAAATCTGGTAAAAATTTCACCTCTTGGATTCGATTCTTACCCTTACTCAATCGCCTTTAAAACCTGACTACACGCAGGTTCAAAAAATTTTGAAAATTTGATTTAAAAATTTTAAAAATTTTGTTTACAAATTTTTAAGAGTTTCTGATAGTTTTACTCGAAAATTTCATTGACGTCTATTTCTAACCTGTATTTCCTTTATTTCTTAAAGATATTGAAAAATTATATTTTCAAACTTAAAAATTCTGTTGATACTACCCATAAATTTTATTTTTGAAAAAAAAATTTCTTGGAAAAATGAGCTCGAAAAAGTTATGGACAATGATTTTCCATCCCTTATCTTGGTCATTTTTTTTAAATGAATGAAAAAAAAAAACGACTCAAAAATACTTACTTATGTAGGTACAATTATCATTTATTTTAAGTTGGAGAATTGGTGAAAAATACCAGCCACTGATTTTTTCGGGTAAACGAATCCAATATTAAAATTATTTTCAGAAAATTTTTCCAAAAATTTGAAAGGTTTGAATATAAAAGATTTTTTAAATATCTAGGTGGGTACTCTCTCATTTATAAATCAGTGATAATGATCGAAAATCACTGAGAAACAGTCAGAACAGAAGAAAATCAGTGAAAAAAATCACTGGAAAATCGATGAAAATTCACTAAAAGTCTGTAAAATTTATGAAATTAGCAGAAAAATTAGTGAAAATCTTTGAAAAATCAGAGAAAATTCGTTGAAAATCAGTGAATTTTGCTGATTTTTTCTTGTGCTGCATTTCTGACTGTTTATCAGTGACTTTTCACTGATTCAGAATGAGAGAGTAGGTATTCTTAAAAAATTCATGCCATTTTTGGGTAGAAATATCTCAACTAGGCTCATAAAACTTTCCCATTTTTTTGTTGAATTTTCAAAAAAACTTCATCAAATTTTTGAAAAAAAATTGTTAAATTTTGAGAAGTTCTGAACAATTTTTCAAAATTATTTGAGCATAATTGAAGTGGCGAAAAATAAAATCTCATAAGAGTTTTAGCTGCAAATTCGTGTTATATTCGTTGTACTTAAGTAATTTAATTTCTTTGTGCTGATTTATAAATTTTAATCCACCCTCCATTCCCATCTTGACCTGATCTTTTTTTTTTAAAACAAGCCCTACAAACGAGAAAAACGTACATTTTTTCAGAATTTTGGAATTTCACTTCATTTAAAAAAATGTTTACCCATTTTTTTACCTGATGAAGAGTTCTGTAAATTGGAAATTTTAGCCTTCTCTAAAAAAAATTCGTGAAATGTTTGAAAGGTGTCCTGCTCAAGTTCAATTTCATTTTGAAATTTTATCCTTCGTTATTCACAACTGTTCTTTTGAAGCATTAAAAATGAAATCAACGAATCCGACTTTATCAAAACTTCAATTTTCAAACATACTTCTCAAAAATAATGAAAATTTGAAAAACTTCTCCAAAAATTTGAAAGAAAAAATCATACTTACTTGAAAAGCATCACGAAAGAAATAGCTCGATAAGCATATTTCCTGAACAAATACTTCCAAAAACCATTTTCAAGTCTACAATTTCGCATTCCCCTGCTCCTTGGTCAATCCTCGCCCTAGTCATTCGATTTACTCTCTTTTTTCCTGTTGCACCAGTTCGTTCACAACAACGGATCATTATCCGCACCAGTAACGCCATAAATGCGACGCGAGCTGTCGAATAATGGATAACTTGTCACGTGAATACAAAAGCAGCGAAAGTAATAGCAACCGAAATGGCGGTAGGATGGCGGCCGGTCGGAGTTTTAGTACATGTCTGGTCGCCGACGACGACACGCTTTGCTGTAGGCGGTCTCTTTTGTACTATGCTTCGAAATAAAATGGCCTACCTCGGTCTGGCGCTAATAATGGACCGTGACGGAAGTATATTTATATGGGATGCTGTGGATGTACATATAATGCAATACGAATACATCGAATGAGTATACTTCGTGTGCAAATACCAAGCATACAAAGGTATATCAAAATGATGATCGTTATCGTAATAATTGGCCTATTGTTTCTCCTACAGGGTGTCATAAAGGGAGCCTTTGAGAAATGATTCGTGTGTGCATTTATTTGAGTGTAAGAAGACTTCAAGGTATCGGTATCCATACCTATGTAACGTAGTATCTTTGTGAAGATGGATTGTTTTTTTTTCCAAGAAGAGAGAATGAAGAGGGAATGAGGTGCTCAAAATATGTGTTCATTGGTCCACAAATTCGTGTTGAAGCCTTTTTCGTCCCTTTTTCATTTTTTTTTTTTTGTTTTCTGGTCATGAATGGTTCCGGTTGAAACTCATATAATTGAATTTATTACCTCGAATTCTTTCTACCTTTGACTCAGCTCCACCCTAATGCACTTTTTTCTCTCCTGATACGAAAACATCGGGGTACGGCAGATCGAAAAAATCCTGAATTTTGACCAGTGAGGTAATTTATTTCGATTGGTAGTCCATTCAAAAAATTTTGAGCCTCCCAGCCCATAACAGGACGATGCTGGGGACTTCAAAGTGGTGATTCTCGAGAAAATTGTGTTTTTCGCCATTTTTGGGTACTGCCATCTGCTGGGAATCTCGATCACCTTCCTCCCTCGTAAAAAGCTGCCATTTCAATTTCCACAAATCCCTAAACCATTAACCTCAAAATCGAATACCACTTTTTGCCTCTACAAAGGGATGGAAAAGTTGCAGGTTGCGGATTTTACGATTTTTTGATTTTTAACAAATCAAAATTATTCATTTATAATTAAAATCATCAAAATTAAGCTAAAAAATTTTTTTGTCGACTAGAATACTTATTATTGATGAAATTTTTCAAAAAGTTGTTTAGAGAGTGCTGCCAATTGCATTTAGACTTACACAATTTTCATAAAATTTCAGTTGGCTGCAGTTCTGCTGCGAAAAATTTCGAAAAAATTAAATTGAATGCATTATTTTAATGATCAAAATAATTGTTGGCTTATTTTCTCATGATTGCATGATCAGCTGGAATTTCATGAAAAATAAGTACATAAATCAAAATACTGTTGACAGCACTGTCATGACAATTTATAGAAAAAAATCATCGATAATTATTCTACGAGAAGGTAAGTACCTATTCAAGAAAAAATTAGGCTCGATTTTAGCATTTTTTAAGAAGTGTTGGGCGAGCAAAAATAATCGCATATTCGATCATTTTACTTTTGTCCAATTTTGACCCAAAAAACGGGAAAACTCTAAAAATTTCTAAAATTTAAGTTATGCCCCATTGCCCCTCTTCAATCCCAAATGACGCTCGAAATTTGTAAGGATCACTGAGGAACGTGTAATTTAAAATAAAAATAGTTCAATTTTTACGTTTTTTTTTCATTTTTTCAGATTTGTAAAAAAAAGGTCAAGGATTTTTGAGCAAGAGGATTTTAGCCATTTTAAGGAATTTTTGAAATTTTTGTAGCAGCGCTGGCGCTAAAATAAAGGAAAAATCGTTCGAATTTTCCACTGCGATTATAATAGATTAATCGATTATTTTTCCATCGATTAATCGATTGTCGATTATTTTCAAATAATCGATTTTGTCCAACACTACATCGAATAATCGATTAATCGATTATTCAGCTCAAATAATCGCATAATTGATTGTCTTTTCACTTTTACTTTTTTTGATCCGAAATTGGACAAAAATTTTAAGAAATAAGACACAGCACGAAAATCTTAAAGACAGTCTAGAAAAAATGGGGACTTTCACCTAAACAATGTGTGTTTTTACTAATTTGTAATGTTTTTTTCGAAATTCCTTAAAAGTTTCTTGAAACGTGAAGTTCCACAACAAATTCCTTAAATTTTTCACGAACCTCAAAATGTCTCTACTCTAAGGTAATTTGAGGTCTGTAAAAAATGTCAAGGAATTTTTCGAAAAATTTCCCAACTATTTCGAAAAAAAAGAAAAATTAGTAAAAAAAAAATTAGGTTGAGAAGCTCCCATTTTTCTAAAAAAAATTCAAAATTTTCGTGCTGTTTCCTATTTTGTCAAATTTTTGTCGTATTTTCGCCCCAAAAACGGAAAAATTTTTCTAAAAATTTGTAAAATTTAAATTATACCCCTCTTTAGTTTCATTCGCCTGTCTTTGTAAAAATTTCTAAAAAAAAAAAAGTATAAAAAATTGACTTGTAATGTAATATTTGAAGTAAAAATGGTTCAATTTTTACGTTTTCATCACATTTTTTTCAGAACTATGTGACAGATAACGTCATTCCTGAAAAAAAAAAGGTTTAAAATTTTCTAAATTTAGGTGGACATGCGCTAAACTAAAACAAAGAAAAAATCGTTCTAATTTTCTACTGCGATTATAATCGATTAATCGATTATTTTTTAATCGAATTATCAAAGGACCGATTATTTTTCCCACCGATTAATCGATTGTTTATTTTGATTTTGTCCAACACTAAAGACAGTAATTTTAATTTGATAAAAATCGAAAAATCGTAAATTTCTTGATCTGCAACTTTTCAATCCTCCTTGTAGAGGGTAAAAAGTGGTATTCAATTTTGAGCTCAACAGTTCGGGGAGTTGTAAAAATTGAAATGGCACCTCTATGAGGGGGGGGGGGGGGTTTACAAATCTTCCGAGCAAGTGATAGTACTCAAAAGTGGCAAAAACCATGTTCTTTTAAAAATGATCTCACTTTGAGGTCCCCTAGCTCCACCCTGTCACGGGCTGAAAACCTCAAATTTTTTTTTGGATGATCTCCCACTCAAGTTCAACTACCTCACAAATTTTCATCAAAATCCAGGTCATATTTTTTCGACCCACCCTAATAGACATGCTAATACGATACAATTTCTACCCTGCGTTCAAATGCTTGCAGCTTTTCAACTCTTCATTACTTTTTTTTTTCGCTGGTGTTTTTACGTTTTTATTTACTCGTTCGAGTTTCGCAACGACGTATTGTTTGCTGCGGGCGACGTCGACGGCTTACACAGCGAGCTTTGACACCGATGAAATATTAACGCGTTATTTGGAAGCTTTTAAAATTTTACCTAAGAGAAAGAGTATACGGTATGGTATTAGGCGAGCACACGTACGTATGTCGTATATGTATGTTCGGTGCGTTACCAGTACCTGGTTTCCTCTCCTTTCCATCGTTCCAGCAGCCGAGCCTTTTGGATAGGTATAGTACCGACGACGATGTCGGCGCGTATTTAATTAAAAAACATCAAAAGGGTACGACTACGTTATTTGTAACGAATTCTCGCGACATAAAATGCTTTCAGCTCATTACCAACGTGTCGAGATACCTCGGTCGTGCGTGGTTCGAGCTAGAGATATGTGCTCTCGAAGACAGCGTCGCGACGTCATCGTACATTCTTAGCTGTTGCGAGAGTTACAACGGGTGGAGTTTTATTTGGAGAAAATCTCAAGGTAAGAATTTCGCGCAGTGAGAGGTAGAAATGTGTTATGCACACGTGATATTATGAGAGACTTCGCGACGCGTTGTAGGAATTTTTGAAATTTGCAGAGAAATTGTGAGGTAAAAAATTTATATGAGCATATTTCATGCCTATTCTAAAGTTGGGAGGAGTGAAATTTTAAATTTTTTTAAAAGAAGTCATTTTATTGTAACAATAATGCATTAAACATGTTGAATTCTTATAATTTTGAGTTTTTCCGAACGAACCGTCCTTTTTTAGAAAAAAATGTTCAGAAAAATCGAACGAAGTGTCGAAAAGTATGTTTTTTGACTGTAAAATATTCATGTTCGTAGTCATTTTATGATAAAAATCAAAATAGAACTAGTGGTGGGGAAGGGGATGGAGACAAAACTGAATCCTACTTCAATTACATGAGTACCTAGTTCTTAAGATCTTATTTCATGAAGACTCACTCTTTCCAGTTCTGTAATTTTATCCCTTCGAGTTCGAAAATTCAGGGTGATAAAAACTTTTTTGCGATTCTTGTTTACTTGCTGATCCGAAAAAGCACGACATTTCGTAAAAACACTTCGAAAAACACAAAATTTCAACATAATTTAGACAAAGGAATGTAATATTTTTTTGCATTGAAATTTTTATTGCAAAGTCATGGAATTTTTTCCAAACAACAAATTATTAAAAAATTTTTTTGGATGATCACAAGTTTTTCAAATCTTAGCTTTCGTTTTCACTTGAGCATATGAAGTTCAAACTCTTCAAACATATAGGTATGGTAAGAATAACGAGGATCTCGCCTCCATTTTCAGGGCTGAAATATTATAAAATTCATGAAATTTCAGCTTTTGGTCGAATTTAATATGGACAAGTTAAAATGCTGAGGGTCAATTCACAAAAGATGAGATCAAATTATTTGCACCAAATTTGAGACATGAAATTTCGAGCACCAAATTTTGACATTTTCTGTAACTTTTGTTTCTGTAAAATTTTCATCTTCGTCCCACTCGGGCTAGGGCTCAATAAATTTACACGTTTAATTGAATAGTGCGAGACGAAAAATTCAATTTCAAGGTGATTGTATAAATTTCTTTTTTTCTCTAATCCATAAAATATGAATTATTTGAAGTAATTTGTTGTAAAATACTGATGAAAATTTGTATGAAAAACATAGAAAATTCAGAGAAAATTAGTTTTTACAAATAGTGGCAACCATGAACTCGGTTTTCAAGAATATTTTGATTTTTAGGAAAGAGGAGATCATCAACAGGGTGTCTATCAGGTCAAGCTGTCCTTATAAGTCAAGCTTTTTTCAAAAAGGTCACGTCGCATCGGCCCTGAAAAGTCAAGCTTTTTCACCAATTTACCCTGCTTTAATCAAAAGGTCAAGTTTTTTTCAAAAATATAGCTATTAAAAATTACGTTTTTTTTGAATTTAATAGTTTTGTTAAAATTTTAATTTTCCATAAATACCTACAAGCACCCAAATGTATAGATTTTTTGGGGGAGGAGGGGGAGGGGGTGTACTGGCGTACATACTCACGACTTTTTTTTTCAGGGGGTGCTCGGAAAAAATCATGCAAAAAGTCATTCCAAAAGGTCAAGCTAAGTCAAGTTTTTTGCTCAACAAATTTTGTTAAGAACCCTGATCAATGTAGAATTTTTTTGAAAATTGAAAAAAAAAACACGAAAAACAATTTCCTTAAAACACAAAAAAATCACGATTCTGGAGAATCCAGATCGTCTCAAAATCATTTCAAATCGATTTAGTAGGTCTATAAAAGTGTATTCCCATGAAAAATTTCAGGTTTTTGCATCGATGACATCAAATATTAATATTTTGCCGGACCTTGAGACACTTCATTTTAAATTTTAAAAATTTTTCCAAAATTTGAAAAATGAACTTTGGCTCTTGAAGTTTTTGAAATAAGGTTTTTTTCGGATGTTCATTCAATATATTTTTGTTCCATCACAAAATTTTTACAAATAGTAGGACCTCAGCCTCCCTCCCCCTTCCAGCTCTCTGCAAGGAGCTTTTTTATCAAAAATGTCCAAAAAGACGAGTATTTTCTTAAACATGATTTTTCAAAAAGAAATCGCTCTCGCTTTTTTCGGACAGTATCTTAGTCATTCTATTTCTTGAAAAAACCTTCAACTCTAAATCAGTCAAATTTGATAAAATTCTACCTTTTTGAATCAGTAAAAATGGGTAACAATAATTGAAAATTAATGATTTTTTGTACTGATATTTCAGTCAAAAATCACCGATTTTTAAATTGGTTCCCAATTTGTGGGGGAAAATCAGTAATTTTGACTAAAATATCAGTGGAAAATCACTAATTTTCAGATAAATTGATTTCACTAATTCAAAAAGTTGAAATTTTACTAAATTTGAGTGATTCAGATTTAGAGAGTGTACTGAGCGTTTGTTCCGAAAATCCCATAATTTTTCAATTTTTCTTTGCTCAAATCTGTATATTAGGGTAGTCCTTTTTTTCAAGTTTGAGTAATTTAGCGTACCCCCTCCCCCTTTCAAACCTGTTCCTTTTTATGAGAAAGTAATTCCCTGAAATGTTTGGCCCCCAAAGTTAATATTAACACGTGCCTGTAAGCCCCTCAATGTCCCTCATTATCCAAAATATGAAAAAATAACATTTTAAAAAATTTAATTTTTGTGCCCAAATCCCTCCAAGTGAATCATTATTTTTAAAAAATCACATTTTTAGCCCCCTTCTGATTGGCACGAAAATTTGAAATTTTGATTATTTCGCTGTGAATCTCAATTTTTTTTAAATTCTGCAATTTTGGGGGTTACAGGCACGTGTTAATATCAACCTCAAGGGGAAAACAATTTTAAGGAATAATTTTCTCGCATAAAAGAGTAACTTTGAGTAGGAGGGGTGGGGGGGAGTACAAAAAAATTCAAAGTTTTTTTTTTCACCAAGTATAAATAAGAACAACCTACTGTTTATGCATTATTCGCCTACCTGTAAAATGCCCTGACAACATCAGCACCGCTAAAATAACAGGTTCCTCAATTTTTTCATCGAATTTCGATCCTCTTCTATTTTTTCTCGAATTCTCAGCTTCTCTCTAGCATCATTTTTGGGTGCGCCTATGAAAAAATATCTTGAAAAAATTTCTGTTTTGACTAATAATAAAAAGTACAAAATGAAATACTTATCCGAACTTGTATTTTTAAAATTTTTATCCATTCTCTTCTTTCCTAAAACGATATAAAATCAACTCGAAAGCAAAAATTCTCCTCACATGACACTTTTTTCGCCCATCATCATCATTACTATGTTTTTTTCGTCTATCTCATTCGTCAGCCATTTTTGCACTACCTTTTATTTTCTTGCGAATTCGCGAACAAAATATGTTTATATTTCATAGCACGTTCGCGTATACGTGGACCGTACAAACAAAAAGGTTTTTTAAACGATTCTGTAAATATTTTGACAAATAATATCGTACGAACGTACAACCGAGCTTCGGGAGTCGACTAATTTAATCACAGCTGAGCACACGTTAGGTGGATTTTCCTTTTGGAAAATTTATCTCGATATGGGAAAAAGGATGCGAATAATTCCGCGAAAAATATCTACTTACCTATAAATAATGCGAAGGAAAACGAAAGATAAACCGAGCGCGATTTGATACAAACTGTATTTATAGGGTCTTCTCAAACAATCGTCGTTTTTATCAATAGGTAGACCGCGCTCGGGGACTGCAAGTGTACCCCTGCCTGCCACCCCTTTCCCAAACGAAGGGAGAAACGGTAAAAGACAACGTACTGGTCGATGTACTATAAAAGGCATGTGTTGTATCCAACGACGACCGAAGGCTGGCCGGGGTTAATGAATAAATACGAATTATTGAGAGTTATCGCCCTCCGGAGAACACGTCCGATTCATATTTAATAAAATAAGTCTGTCCCAGCCCGTCGGTACATAGCGACCTGCAAAAAAAAAATAAGTAGAAAGGGATGACGAGGTTAAATGGGTCGTTTGTGTTAATGCGTTTATGCATACGTATTGAGAATCAGAGCGTAGGGTGGTCTTCGACTCTCTCCCCTCTATGGATTTCTTTCCTCGTTGTAATTTTTCTTCGCACATTCACAGGCATCATTATTGATGTTATTTTAGCATACGAGACAAATATATTTTCATATTGTATTTTCTATGTACACATACGTCAATGGGTTTGGGTACCGAGGACCTACGTTGATTGATATAAAATTATAGACGATTTAAAAGTTAATTCGGTGTTTGTTTGGTGCGAAAATCGTCCAAGCGGGTAAATGAATAGGGGGGTTTCGACCCCGGCACGAGGTACCGAACAGGACCGAACGCAGGTCTTGAGTGGCTTTTGGGAACTATAATTCGAATTTTATTGTTGTCGTGACGCCGGCCCACGGTTTCCTGTGTGGCTGCTGCTGCTTGTGTTGGTACTGCTGTAAGGAAGCGTTGAACTCGATGTGTATTTGTAATTTGTGCGGTACAGCGGACGACAAAGTTTGTGTAGGTATAATTATACGTTGAACTATGCGGATATCCGAATCATGGCGAGGCCGAAGGATTCGCTCGCTGAAGTTGGAATGTCGAAGGAGAAGGTGTGGTAGAGAAGTTTTAGGATATTTGAAAATCGAAGGGTTCGATGGGAATGGGCATTTAGATTCAAAACTCAGTTATTTTGAAATTTGGAAAATCATATCTAAAAACATCACATTTGTCAATAATTTTTAAAGCCATAACGCTGTGACTACGAGAAAAGGAAAAAAAAGAAAAGAAAAGGAAGGAAATCATGTTTTTGGACTTTTCAGTGATGTGAATAAGTGTTAATTGGAGAGAAAATGAAAATTTTCTGTAATTTCTTTAATTTTGCATTTTGAATAATTTGAAAAATCTGTTCGTGATCAAAAAATAAATTTTCAAAATCTGAACCTTTTAAATTTTTTTTAAAATTAGCTTTTTAAAAAAGGAATTTTTTTCAAGTGCATTCTTTTCCAAGTTTTTGTTGTTCAAATTATACTTGTCAGGTTGTTTTTTTGGACCTTGAAATACCTAACTTTAAATTAATTTTGTGGAAATTTTTTGTAGCCATCAGCAGTAACGTACCGATTGGAGGGAGGGGGGAGCTTCCCCCATTGAGGAAATTTTTTACTTGTGAGTTGGGGAAATTGAACATTTCAACACATCAGTTGGGAAAATTGGACAGTTGGGATTAATTTTTTTGATGAAAAATAATAAATAAAATAGTTATTTTAGAAGTTGGAAATCGACAAAATTTTCACTTGTTCCAACTCAAAATTGGTAATTTTTCCAACTCGAAAATGGTAAATTTCCCGACTCAAAATTGGTAATTTTCCCAATTCAAAATTAGTAATTTTCACAACTCAAAATTGGTTATTTTTCCAACTCAAAATTGGTCGTTCTCCCAAGTGGTGAGTAAAAATGTCAGTTGGGACGATTAGTATTTATTTTTTTAAATTAAAAATGGTTAAATAAAATGGTTACCTATTTCAACAGTCGGAAATCAACAAAATTTTCACTTGTTAGTTGGGAAAATTAGTCATTTTCCCAACCTTTTCCAACTGAAAATTGATCATTTTCCCAGCGAAGAATTATTAAACCGTTGTGATAATTGCTTTTTTAGGAAAAAAATGGTTAATTACTCAGCATTTTAAAAATTTTCACTCGTCAACTAAAAAATTTTTATAGTTGTACTTGTAATTTAAAAGAGATTTTTTCGCATTTTTCTTCAAAATTATTCCAATTAATTTTATTGTTCTTGTTCTCCTTAAAACTTATTTTTGATATTTGAAAATCCAATTTTTCAAACGCGTTGGCCTCGCTACGCTCAGCCATGGTATATTTCTGCTTCAATAATTTACAGTAGAAGCAGTTGATTTTTCATCAAAATTTATTCTTCCAAAACACTATTTTATTGCACATTCAATAATTTTCGCCCTCGCTTCGCTCGGGCCAAATCCACCTCCCTATTCTTTACAGTGAAATTACAAAATTTTATTGATGTAAAATTAATTTTTCTGCGAAACTCCACCCTTTTCTTCGCTCAAGGCAAATAAACTATTTCGTATGTTTTTTCAGCTACAATGATATTGCTTGTAGGTTTGAAAAAAAATATAAAAATTTGGTGTAACCAATGAAAAATTTATACAGATTTTTTATCTCAAAAAGGGTCTTATAGTAATGGGTTGTAAAAACCTCAAGAGTTCGCAAAAATGATAAAAACTAAGAAATCAGCCGGAAAAGTTTGAAAAAAATGGTTTGCAAATTTGAATCTCACCCCCTCCCCCGGAATTCTGATATCGGCTATATGTAGTTGAGAATTTGGAAAATTTGAGTTGGAATTTTCACCTCCCCCCCCCCTCCCTGGGAAATGTCATCGGTACGTCAGTCACTGGCCATCAGTAGGTACTCTCGACATTGGTAACACTTCAAAGAATTTATTTTGAAAAAATCCATCAAAAATTATTCTAGGTGACTGAAAAAATTTTGGCTCGATTTTGAGGCATTTGAGTGAGCGATTTGGATTTAATAAAAAATAAAAAATAAATTGAATTCGCGTTGTGCATCTTTTCAACCTTATTTGAAACAGCAAAAAGTAGCATCCAGTTTCAAGATCAATGGTTTATTCAGGTGTAGAAACTGAAATCGTATATTTTTAGAGGTGACAGAGCTTCCTGGCAGGTGGTACTATCCAAAAGTGGTAAAAACAGGGTTCATTTTCAAAGGTTTCCTAGCTCTGCCTTCGTTTGAGGATGAATTTTTCAAGGAGGCCTTCTCTCTCGAACTAAACTGTATTTCACTAATTTTTGTAAAAATCTAGACCTTGATTCCATTTTGAAATACGTACTTGATAATATTTTAATGTAACATGTTTGTTTTTCTGCTTGCAGGTAAGCTAATGTGGAATTATTTCTCCTTCGAGTGTTTTCTCTGTTGAATTTGTAAGTAAATTATATTACTTGAAGCCTAATGACCACCTGCTCGAATGCTGTACAACTTTTTTAAGCTTCTCTGACACCTGGCTTGAAAGTTTTGGAAATTCAATGTTTCCTTTAAAAATCCGCTGAAAAAGCGTATGAGCACCTACTTGAAAACGAGTCCTCAAAAATTTTTTGTTTGGGATGAGAAGAAATTGAAGAAATGAATTTTTGTGTTGGGAAAATGAGAGGAATGGGACGATAAATCTTTAAATGTTTATGTGAATCTTAGTACAATTGAAAATGCTATATTTCAGCGTAACAATTTTCATGTCATCGAGTTTAGGTGGGAAATTCAATTGAAAAATAAATTCGAAGTTTGCTGTTTGGAAAATTCTGAATTTTAGTCGAAAGTTGAGAACTTGAAAACCCAGGGAGAGGGGTAGCGAAATACGAGGGTTATTGGACACTGAAGTGGTAACCAACAGCTTCGAGGAAACTAATTACCAATTATTGGAGCGCGCTCCAATAATTGGTAACACTCTCCCTTCCGCTTGGGTGAACCAAGTGTCAATTTTTTTTTCGATGTTATTGATTAAGGTATCAAACTTCATGTTTTTTGATCTCCCATGAAAAATTGTCAAATTTTCAGGTAATCCGTAGTTAGGTTGGATACATTTGTAGAAACTTTTTCAAAAAATTTCTCGAGTTGTGAATTTTTTAAAGGTTTTTGTATTTCGAAAATTACCATCAATCGGGAAGAAAGTTTAAGGGGTACAATTTTTCGTCAAAATTAAAAATTGAAATCAACATTGCACTATCATGTTGTGTATGATGTGCAAATCTGAATTTTGATCTGTCCCGTGCTTTTGTCCAATTAAAAAAAAAAATTGAAAAAGTTTACTCGAGTTTTTTTAACAATTGGTATTAATTTTTACGTTCAAAAAATCTGAAAAGCAGATCAATAAAAGTGCCAATTTCGATGACTTTACAGATTTTATTTCATATAAAAAAGTTGTAAATTTTTATGAAATCATGAAAACGTCATTATTTTGTATCCAAGATTGCCAGCAAGTAAATATTTTATCGTAGGTATTGAAAAGTCAGTCGTCAAAAATTACTAGATTGTTTTTTAAATTCATGAATTTTCTGGGATGAAGCGATACTGAAAGTGTCTGAAAAACTACGAAAATGTGGAAAAAATACTAAAGCAGATTACAGATGTTTTATTTACGTGACATTTTCAGTAAAAATTTTGACATTAGTGATTTTTTTTGAGGATTTTCAACCTTTTCAGAGTGATTTACTTTGAGAACATTTAGAACTATGTTACCTAAACGTAGTTTTCATTTCTTAAGAAAGGGATCCCAACTCGAAATATAATTCTGAACCGAAACAAAAATAAATTGAAAGTATATTACAAAAAAAACAATATCCTAAATTTCAGGTGCTGAAGTTCATTTCTTTAATTTTGACGAATTTTTGAAATTTCAAAATTATCCCATTATCCTGCAAAACATCAAAATTTGATCTAATCAACAAAAAATGCTGAAATTTGGTATATATCCTATTTTCGACTTTCTGAATTGATTGGAAATGGTTTCGGAACGGGTTGAAGCCTCCAGAAAATTTTGGATTTTTCCAGCGCTCGAAAAAACACTACAAAACTGGTAATTTAAACTTTAGCACATATAATTTTGGATTATCCATATTGTTGACCTATTTGATCTATTAAAGCATAATTTTTTGAAATTCGGATAATATGCTCAGGAAATCGTGGGAAGATTTTCAGGATTAAAATACATCTCATTAATCTTCCCAGCCACTGAAGCTCGGAAAAATCATCCCAGTCTCAGAAAATCGGAAAAGTTGTTGAATGATTTTTAAAAATTATTTTCATTCCAAAAATCATCCCAGCCCAAAGCTCGAAAAATTCGTGGGATGATTTGTGAGATTGATTTTCATTCCAAAAATCATCCCAGCTTCGAAAGCTTAGAAAACTCATTCTAACCTTAAAATTTCGGAAAAATCATCCCAGTATCTAACGCTTGCGGAAAAATAATTCCAGCCTCAAAAGCTCAGAAAAATCGTGAGATGATATGTGAGATTGATCTCTATCCCAAAAATCATCCCATCCTCAAAATCTCGAAAAAGTCATGGGATGAATTGTGAAAATGATTTTCATCTCAAAAGTCATCTTCCTCCCGGAAAAAGCGTGGGATGATTCGTGAGATTGATTTTCGTACCATAAATCATTCCAGCCTCAAAGACTGGAAAAAATCGTGGGATGATTTTTGGAATGAAAAATCATCCCAAAAATCATCCCAGACTCAAAATCTCAAAAAAGCTGTGACATGAATTGTGAGATTAATTTTCATATGAACTTCAGCGCCTGAAATTATATTTTCGATTTATTTTTGTTCAGGCTCAAAATTTTACTCCTAGGTGGGATACTTCGAAATTCTTCAATTGATATTCTGCACTTAAAAATTTACATATTCGACCTCAGCTCGATATCGTTTTTTTGCACATCTCATAAATTTAATCAAGTAGTTACGTACTGACCAACGCATCCTGCAATTGTTGAACCCTTAATCTAGAAATTCGCCTTATTCATCTCTATCTCTCCCATCGTATGAATCAGACCGGACAAAAACTAGGGCAGTAGGATCGCACTTCCAAACATCTGTGGGGTAACGTAACAAACATTACCATCCACTCAACGGGAGGTACCGCTGAAAATGGGGCAATTGCTGATGAGGAAGATGGTCAAGAATATTCCGACAGCATTTCGCCATAAGTTACTTCACTATGTGTACACTATACGTACCTCGACTGCTGCGTGCGGACTAAATTATGCGCCAAATACGCGCGCCATAGCAAAAGAAACCAACGCGACGTGATTTATTACACCCCACGGACACATTTTTCCAGCCTGCTCGTTCTCTTTCTCTTTCTCGTACACTCGTATATAGTTGATGTGCCTCGTTCGCGATTCTCTTCGCTTCAGCAGTACAATCTATACCATTTTTGTACGCTCCTGGTACTGTACCTCCATCTCCTCCCCTGCTTTCGAGCTTGTTGGGTTCACTGTCATACGAGGTACGATTAAACACAAGCGCATCGATGATTTTCCAATTCGTAGACCTAATGCTGTAAATGTCGAAGTTCGGCTCGATGCGTGAATTTTAACTCGCCCCGTGCTTTTCTCTGTCGTCCCAAGCCCTTCATCCCTTCTGCTCCGGTTCGCTCGATGTCGACCAAATGAAAAAATATAAATCATATTTTGACATTTGGCGGAACAGAATTTTAATTAAATATCAAAAATTATCCTCGCATGTATATCGAGTTCTCTTCATGTAGTTACATTAGGGGGATCTAATAAGGCAACACACATGTATATTATGAACTTCGGTTCAACCGTTTCTTACATTATTATGGTTTTTCGTTTTTATTCGAAATTCCAATTCTCGTATATTTTTTATACGTTTTTTTTTTCTCTCATCCAGCTCGACGGATTTTGCTCCTGGTAATAATACGACGAACAGTGCATATATTTTTTTACCCACGTGAAATCCGAAACGTTTTAATTTACGACCTCATAAATATCGTAATAAGTCAATTTTACATGCGAAACCACGATGAAAAAAATTCACGCAGTTTTTTTTTCAAGTTAGAAAAAAAGAGAAGAAATACGTAGCTGAGCCGTATATATGAAATCACGTGGTGTACGAGTATCTGCTTTCTCGTGGGTGTATGCGGAGTCACATATCAGCTAATAAAGTATACTCGAGCGAAGTTAAAAATGGAATATTTTTTATGAAAATGTGAAAAAAATTTACATTTTTGTAAATTTCTGTCATTTTCCCGAATTCAAAGGGGTTGGATATTGACACGTGTATTTTTTTTCTCTGTGGGAAAAAGTGATGGTATAAAGTTTCAGAAGGTCGCAGGTGTTGACATTCCTCTATTTAAAAATTTCAGAATATCATGTTAAAATTATTCATTTTGGTCTAAATTTCGCGATAAAGTTGAATGGTATCTGAATTTTTTCGTTGGAGGTGGAAAGTTCATGATGGTCTGACTCGAGCTGTTGGAATTTGATTAATTGAAATGTCTTTGATATTGGTAGTTGGTCAGTCCAAAAAAATATATTTGAAAGTATAGAAAACAGAGATGATAGGTCTGAATATTTTTGGCATCAATGCATGAAAATAGTTTGTCAGTGTCTGAGAGGTTTTCGTACCACTTTTTCTGGAACTTGTGTTCATAATATAAAATGAATGTTGAAAATGAGTAAAAATAGAACATACTAAATTTTCTTGAATTCTTGCCAAAAAATATAGTGAAACATTTGATGAATCTGTTTTATTTTTTGACAAAATTTTTTAAAAAGAAGTTATTTTATACTCTGCTCTAGCTTCATTAATTGGAAAAGTAAAAAAAATTGGAGTAAAAAATTGAAAAAAAAGTTTTTTGAGGGAAGCAAATGTTTTTTAAACGTTAGGCTTGATGTTTTTGTAGCCTCCTCTCTCTCAAAAATAAGACAACACGAACTTGAGTGTATCAATTGACGAAATTCTTTTTGAGATGATTAGGGAACTACCTACTTGAAGTGTCAGCCTTCAATTGGAACGAAATTTCAGTTTTTGGATTATTTTATTTTATTGATTGATTGATATCAATCTCCGTGCTACTGATTTCGTAATTGCCAATTTTCATCATGTTTTTTCAATAGAAGTAATTTTTTCAATTTTTCCAGGATTAATTTTTTGATCGCTCTTATTATTAAATTTTTCTTTAAATGTGTACGCCCCAGCATAAACGAGACCATGTTGTCGGTATGGAGTTAAGACCAGATCCTAAAACTAGATAAAATTCCCTACAAAATGAGCCATCGTGGGGGTCTCAAGATAAAAAACTGTCTTCTTCAGAGAGTTTTGAAAATTGAACTTTGAAAAGCACGATTTCGAGAAAAACGTGTTTAAAGTTTTGCTAACATAAAAACTAAAAAATTTCGAAAAAAAGTGAAACTACGACCTATGGCCACTTGTATGTTTGAATATGACCAAACAGAACCTCTCCATTCACATAGTCAGAAATATCATTTTTACTTGTTTGGAGTGGTAATAACGACGATTATGGTGATTTTTTTTGCAAAAAACACTGAAAAAATATTTTTGATCGGCAAGATGGTCCCTTTTTTTGTTTTATTCAAAGTGATATTACGGGCAACAGTGGACAGCTCGGGTGGTGGGGTAAACTGAAAATGATAGAGCAGGGTTGCCTCCACAATAATCCCTAAAAATCCCAATTTTGATAATTTTGACCCGAACTTCGAAAAACGGCTGTATAATAATTGGCTAATTGGTAGTCAAAATTTCAGCCCAAGTTAATAAATCTCTCAATTTTTAGCAAATTTTTCGAATTTAAAATAAAAGTTTAGCAAAAATAGAGCATTTTTGGGGAAAAAATAATGTTTTACCGAACTTATCGATGAAATGTAGGTCCTACTTTACTTCCAAAACTGAAACTTGACCATTTTTAGTCGTTCTGGAGCCTCCAGCAGTAATATCGATTTTCTTCAGTATTTTTAAATTTCTCTAGAAACTATCAAAATTAACTTGGGTTGCTGAAAATTGAGTTCTCGCTTTCTTCGGTTCGATTTCCAGGATAACATTTCAAGAATATTTTTTCTTTTTTTTTTTCAAGTGAATTCGAAAAAATTGCAAAATAATTGAAAAGGTTAAATTATCAAGCTACCTTGCTGGTCATCAGCATTGAATATCTCGCACAAAAAACCAACTCTTCGAGACCTTTGACCATTTCCAATCATTCTGAAGTCTCCAGTCAATTATTTCAAAATTTTTTCACTTTAATAGGTGTAACTGGTTAGAAATACAGACTTGAGATGCCCGCCTGATAATCAAACCAAAGGTGGATTTTTTTCAACTATTCGAAAGGTATCAAGAACTCGATTTTAGCTGTTCGTCTCCCGCTAATCGGGCTAGTGGATTTGGATGCCTTCTGGAAAAAGTCGAAAATACCATATGCATGTACTAGAGAAAATTAAAATTACACTGGGGATTCTAGAATGATAGAAATGGCCAAATCTGGGTTTGAAAGGCCGATATATGGCTAAGATCTCAAATTCATGGAGTTTGGTAGAAAAAAGTGTAGATTTTTTAAAAATTTTCAGATAAAGTTCCTTCAAATCGAGATGCGAACTTGGACAGTTGATTTTTGCTGAGGTATTTTAAATGCATAATTTTTTTCAAAAATCGAAGTCCCGTTTTAATATTGAAGACAGGACATTCGAGTGGTTTCCTTTGTTAGTTCCAAAAAAAAGATAGTTAGAAAGAAAGATGAGTTGATGTTTGAATTTATTCAAAAAAACTGAAAAATTGGCACATGAAAAAGCACGAATTTCAGAATATTGTTTGTTTTCCAGAAATCTGAAATTAATTTTTTTTTATCGTGAGAACTGAAAAATGATTAAAATTACTTTTTTTTTAAACATTTTGAGTACGAAACTGTAGAAATGGGTAGATATATTTTTATTTCAGTAAATTATAGAATTTTACTGAGCTTTATTGGCCAAGATATATCCTGAATTGAATTCACATCCAAGATGTAGAATTGATCCAAATTTCTATTAAAGATTCAGTATTTACTTGGAATATTGTCAAATTTCAGACTCTAGTTATGACCTATCTCTTACTTTGAACTAGCTGATGGAAAACACGTCCTCGAATCACGATGGATGGCACTTTTTGGTAGAAATTTTAAATCATTTTCTCACATTTATTAGTATTTTTGGGAGTAAAAATCTTCAAAGAAGAGAAAAATAATGAAAAAACAGTGAGCGGGTTCTGCGCCAGGAGGCAGTAAAAATGAAATTTACGCATCATTTGAATCGAATCTAGCTATTCTGAGTCGAATCCAATTTTTGCATGATTACGATTTTAACCTTGGGCATTTTTTATAAATTGTAATTTTTTAGGCTTGTATTTTTTTCGAGTGCCTATACCTCTCTTATCATTCTTTTGTAACTACGCGCATTTTATTTACGGTTGAAATTGCAAAAAAAAAGAGGAAAAAAAATACCACACCGAAAAAAACAACAGAAAAAACCAGTGCACCCGTTTAATGGTTACCTATATTATGCTTTTTGTTCGGTGTTCAACGCAAAATGTGGAACGTATCAAAAGATAATACAAAGTCTGCAGATTAAAGTATTTCACGAACCTATTCATTTAGACTTTTGTTTCATTTCGTGTGGTTTTTTTTTCGTAACCCATCTCTCTCACTTTTTTTGTGGCGTTGTTAAAAATGTATTCCTATACGTATAAGCGATTATTTTTTCACGTGTGTACGCAACGAGTGTATAAGATGAATGTCGATAGAAATGGCACGAGGAAGAGGGATCTTCCCTACTATCTGCTTTGTGCTGGTTTTTTTTTTTCGGTTGTTCATTTCGTTCACGAAGGCGTGCTGAAATTCGTGCATTTTCTTTTCAATTTTTCCCCCTGTGTTTTTCATTCATTTGTTTTTCACCTTTTTTTGTCTCATTTTCGTCGCGATGGTTTTTATTTACACGTCGTCGTTGAAAATGCTGTCTTTTTGTCGTTTTAAATATCGATAAAGTAGAATCCTTTTTTGATATTGTGGTGGAAATACAATGGGACTTGGTTAACGATTATCACGTAGACCTAGTGCATATTTGCTGTTCTTTTGTTTGCTTTTTTTTTCCTTTCCTTTTTTCGTCATTTTTTCGATGCTAGTTTATGAGGAAATATTTGCCGGAAATGTGAGAGAATACGAGTAAATCAAAATCGAACGAGTTTCGAAGTTTATTAATATTTCCAGCGTTGCTGATTTTGGACGAATTATTGAAATCGCTTTTTTTGTTGAGTTTGATTTGTTTTTCTGAAAAAAAATCATGTGCAAATTTTTCAATCCGCGATATTCAAGGACCTATATTCGATGAAATGATATGATATCCGATTTTACACCACTTTTTTCCTTCTGTTCATAGGATCTGCAATTCTTTATGCATTTGTGTAGTCTGAGTTGCAGAATTTAACGTTTGATAGGCTGCTGACTGATTTCTAGATACCATGTATGATGGGAAAATTATATTTCGCTGAGAAATTGGCGATGTGCTCAATTGTTCACATTTTAGGTCAATTTTTTCACCCCTTGATCACTTTTAGTCACTATTGCCAGAAATAGTCACCGTATTCGCTTATTGAAAAAATTGTCACTGTAATGAAAGAGAAGAAAGAATTGTGAAAAAAAATTGAATGACTCGCCAACAACAGAATGTTTGGGAAAAAAAACGATGAAAATTCAGCTTTTGATTTTTTGATTTTATTTTTTTACAAAAGTTTTCAATCTAGCTCCGCTCCGCGCACAACTTCATTTTTGAAAGTGGTCATTTTAAAATCCTTGACATTTTAGAGTTTCATTCAATGTTTTGGGTAAGTAATTTTTCTGGTTTTGAATGATTTCTTCATTTTTTTTATTTTTTTTTATTTTGTAGAAAAGGTACTATTTCTTATGTGATAACATTTTGAACATTTAATTAGTTTATGAATATGTGTATCTGACATCTCGATAAAAAGTCATTTTTAAAACATAATTCATGATTTAAAAGCGTTTGATCGAACGAAAAACTTGTGCATTTTTTTTAAATTGTAGTTTTTAAAAATTATTCAAAATTTAAAAAATCGTTTATTACTTAGAAAACTTGTCATTTTTTAACGTAAATTGTTCAATTTATTTCAGTCCTTGAAACAACCATCCATGTTTTGGAAAATTTGTAAAATGAATAAAAAATTGTGTGAATTTCGAAAAAATACTTTGTTTTTTCGAACGCTGATTTTTTTCAATCGCCCATTTTTATTGGAAACATGTGCTATTTTCAGGAAATCAAGGAATTGAAAAAAAATTGTTCCAGCTTTTGAAAATTTTTTCATTGTTGAAAAATTGTCCAAGTTTCGGAATATTCTTCAATTTTTAGAAAATCGTCCAGTTTTATGAAAAAAATCGTCTCGGTTTTCTTCAGTTTTTAAAAAATTCTGCAATTTTTAAAAAATTCTGCAATTTTTAGAAAATTCTGCAATTTTTAGAAAGTCTTCAATTTTTAGAAAATTCTTCAATTTTTAGAAAATTCTTCAATTTTTAGAAAATTCTTCAATTTTTAGAAAATTCTTCAATTTTGAAAAAATTCTCCAATTTCAGGGAAATTCTCCAATTTCAGGGAAATTCTCCAATTTTAGGGATATTCTTAAATTTTTAGAAAGTTCTTCAATTTCTGGAAAATTGAGAGGGGGATGGAAACCCACACGTGCTAGTGAAGGCATGGGTTTGAAGTGGACCCACTTCGTACCTCGTCAGTAGGATACAAGTCCTTTACTTTTTATGGTTTGAGGGCCAGGTCCCGAGCTAACACAGCAGTTGGAGAGGAAAAGACAACTAATCACATAACGTGAATAATTAACTTCAAAAGTTCACTAGCACTGTTTATTTTACTAAGAACACATCGCGAGAATATTACATTATGCTTGCAGCATCCAGTACATTTCACAACTACAATTTGTACATAGGTAAAACCTACATACATACGTTACACTTCCGGCGGCCTGGCTCAGTGTTACCACCTGAGAGGCATGGGCATTCCCACCGTGACGAAATTCTTCAATTTTTGGAAAATTCTTCAATTTCTGGGATAATTGTTAAATTTCTGGAAAATTTCTCTTCAATTTCTGAGAAATTCTTCAATTTCTGGGTAATTCTTCAATTTCTGGGTAATTCTTCAATTTCTGAGAAATTCTTCAATTTCTGAGAAATTCTTCAATTTCTGAGAAATTCTTCAATTTCTGAGAAATTCTTCAATTTCGAGGAATTCTTCAATTTCTGAAAAATTCTTCAATTTCTGAGAAATTCTTACATTTTTGGGAAATTTTTCTTTTTTTGGGGAAATTCTTCAATTTTGAGGAATTCTTCAATTTCTGAAAAATTCTTCAATTTCTGAAAAATTCTTCAATTTTTGGGAAATTCTTCAATTTCTGGGGATTTCTTCAATTTCTGTGAAATTCTTCAATTTTGGGGGATTCTTCAATTTTGGGGGGATTCTTCAATTTCTGAGAAATTCTTCAATTTCTGGGAAATTCTTCAATTTTGGAGAGATTCTTCAATTTCTGGGAAATTCTTCAATTTCTGGGAAATTCTTCAATTTCTGGGAAATTCTTCAATTTTTTGGGGGATTCTTCAATTTCTGGGGATTTCTTCAATTTCTGGGGATTTCTTCAATTTCTGGGAAATTCTTCAATTTTGGGGGGGATTCTTCAATTTTGGGGGGATTCTTCAATTTCTGGGAAATTCTTCAATTTTGGGGAGATTCTTCAATTTCTGGGAAATTCTTCAATTTTTTGGTAAATTCTTCAATTTTTTGGCAAATTCTTCAATTTTTGGTAAATTCTTCAATTTTTAGGAACTTCTTCAACTTCTGGAAAATTCTTCAATATTCAGAAAATTGCATACAATTTCTGGGAAATTCTCCAGTTTTCAGAAAATTCTTCAATTTTAAAAAAATTTCTGCCTTACCCTCGGAAAAAATTGCAAAAGTGAGGATTTTTTGTCACTATTGTCCCTTTTTTGGTAAAATTATTCTACCAAAGTCGCTTTTTTTATATCAATTGAATTGGGCCCACTGAATTGTTGATTTTTGGTTGTCGTATTTCGTTGCGTTCATAAAAAAAAAATTGAATTAAAGGTATCTCTTCACTAGCTGACATTTTTTCCACAGAATCAATATAATATTACAGAATATACATAGGAGTTTTCACACAGGTACGTGAATATCGAGGCAAGGGTATTAATACGGTGCGACGGTTCCGTGTCGGCGGCGGGGACCAAACGGGCACATTTTAAACCCTTCGAATAAATCAAACATCAACGCTCGGCGGCCAACCGTAGGATCGCAGATTGCAAGATTATTTTACCTTTCGAGTGGACGCTGCGGCGCTGCGAGAGATTAACGCTCGTGTATTATTACCGCACTCGGAAAAAGCGAGTACATCGGGGGTATATTTAGCGAAAATAGAAGTAGGAGAAAAAACACGTACAAAACCAGGCTGCGACGCGATATTATAACCAACAAATATTAAAGAGCTTTTTATTACGTATTCGGGCGCGAACCCTGCCACGTCCGCGGTGTTGTATACTTTATTACGTATAAAGGATGATAGGTCCCTTGTACAGATGGAGAATGAGTCGGAGAGATGGAGATAATTCGTACGACGACGATACTATGTGTATTAACAATACCGAAAGAAGAAGAGGCGATGACCACCGAAAAAAAAGCAAAACGGTTTGCGATACGAGAACTGTACCAGAGACCACACGATAAATGAAAACCTATTTTCTCTTGCCTGTGGTGTAATGCCAATATCATCGTTAATGTCGTAAAGGTATGTGTTTGAGCCTCCTGCTTGGTACTTGGTACCAATTCCCATTTTTGTGCCGAGGTATGGGTTGTTTTTTCGCCTTCTTTCGCTCTGTGTGAGTTTTCTGGTGAGCTAACGAACGGAGAATAAAAAACCAGCAACGTGGCCATTATTTTAACTACACACACTGGTGCGTTTTACTTTGGCGTAGTCGTTATATTGCAGCTTTATACGTCCTACATGGTAGTTAATTAACACACGACGACTCGAGTAACTCGATGAATACATGGGCGAAAGTTTATACGTGTAAAACTTTTTCCAAATGCCGAAATGTACTGCGCTGCTGGATTCTATTACACGTACTATTCGTAATGGTACGGTGTACCTTCGGGCTCCCATACTCGTACATTATCTGTATAAAAGCTATATTTAGGAGAAAAAAAGTTCGCAGATGAAAGTACTGAACATTTGTGCATGTTTAATGTACTTTAGAGTTCTGTAAATGTAGGGTTCAGTGGATCAATGATTCAAATGCTTGGAAAGTAAATTATATGGGAGAAGATTTCGATGTTTCCAGGTTCTTTGATTTTTCAAGCTTTCAGCGAATCATGAAATGGGCTCATTTGGTCAGAATAATTGAATTATCTGAACAGCAGAACCGATGAGAACAAACCCATCATATTGGAATTGAAGCCCGAAAAAATTCTGGTCTGATTTTTTTTTTCGTGTTTTCTGTCCATAATGGTTTACAAAATAGCATACTAAAACATCCACTCCAGAGAGCGTCCTTCTAGGGAAGGGGTATATTCTTGCTGAAAACTAGTTTTTTGTGAATATTCTTCTCAAATAATCTTCAAAATTGGGAAATGACTAAATATTTTTCCATCCCAAAGGTTCAAATTTTTTCAAAAACACCCACTTCTTTGACCAAAAATTTTGGATAATTTTTTTTTAATTCACAGGATTTTTTGAAGTTATTGAAACTGCGAAGCTGAAGCTACCGAAAATGTTTGGAAATTCATTCCAAAAATAATCACCAAAGTTTTTTGAATTTTCCCTTTCTCCTCCTAGCCACCATTCGATGTTGAATCAGAATGATAAGAATCAAAATTCTGAGTTTTTCCCCTTCCTTTCCGGAGCTTTTGCATTTTCCAATGAAGCGATCTCAAAATTCTTTTCAGGATGCCAAAAATTTAATTTATGATTTCAAACATGAAAATTTTCAAATTTTTGAGATTTGTCTCCCCCTCCCCCTCGAGTCACTATTCGATTTTGAATCCAAATGATGAAAAATAAAATTGTTTAAACAATAGTTATTTGCATCTCGCTTCAATCACCTTGATTTGTACGAAGAGATCGTACAAACAATTTTGGACAATCAAGTTCAAACTGACCAGTAGCTCAGAAATGGCCCTAAACAGACATACTCTTCTGTCATTTAAATCAAGTTTGATAATTTTTCCAAATTTTCTTGAGTGTCTAAATTTTATTCATTTTTAGAATTTTTCTAGAAAAAATTTCTAATTGTTAGGGAATTTTATTTTTTTGAGAAATTTTATTTTTTTAATTTGTCGAAGGGTAAATTTATTTTGCAAGGTTTTGACCAATTCTTATTAGAAAAATTTCTTGCCCGGTGCTGAAGCACTTTTTGCATCCTCTCTCACTAGTCTTATTAAACAGCAGCAACCGTAGAATTTCTCATATTTCCAAGAATATTTCTTCTTACCGCTATCATTTGATCATTTGAGACGATCAAACTTATTTCTATAAACGACTATTTGAGTTTGCTTCTTGAGGTCTCTGAATCCATTTTTGAGATAATTTTCACCCTCTGAATCTGAAATATGGCACTTTAAGGTGAGATGGATCCATGATTTAAAGATTTTTAACGTTATCGAGCATAAGGTACGAAAACTTGTATTTTTTGAACATCCAAATTCGTTTCTGGTGCCAGTTCACCGAAAAAATTTATAGTGAGGGGGAGGGGGTAGAGCTCAATTCCAAAATGTCGAAAAATTTCAGATTTGATATCAAAGATTATGTTCATGTTCTATTATTTCTATAACCATTTTCTGAAGTAATTTCTGGATGAAAACTCAAAGGGCTCCCGAAATAGTAATGAGATGGGGGAGGGGGTGTGGCAAGGAAAACCAAAAGTCGAACATTTTTTCCGTTATCGATTGAGGTATAAAAATTGTTTTTTCTGACTTCAAGAATTTATCTTTGATGTCAGTTCACTGAAATAACTGAAAGAAGTCTCAAGGTAGACTTTTTTCAAAATTAAAAATTTTTTTTGATAAACAAAAAACCATATTTTTACCTCTGAAATCCATTTAGAAATGTGTAGGTAATTTTGACCATCAGTGAGGATTGGGTCCTCCTCTCCCTCAATCCTTGTAAGTATTTTATTTATTTTATTTTCGTTTGGTGACATCAAAAACAAACCCAGGAGCTCTTGCGAACAATTTTTACTCATCATAATGACGTAGAATAATTCTCATTTATTTTTTTACTCCTGCGGACGTTAGGTATCATTTTTCGATGATTTTTGAAAAATGCTCCAAAAAGAATTAATATTGAAAATATTCCTGTTTTTTATATCGGAAGAGTATTTAAATGATATTACACACAAAAAAAGTCGATATTCTCAGAGTAGGTAAAAAGTATAGTAAAAAAATTCGAGAATTTCATTCAAAAAATTTGTAAAAATTAGAAAAACTATTGAAATGAAGAATATAAAAAAAGTAAGTTTGAACCCGAGTAAAAAAAAAGTAAGAACTCTCATTGCTTTTTCGATTCGAAAAACATGAAAAAATTGAAACAGAATTTTCACTCGAGCTCGATAAAAACTTGAAAAATGGTCCTGACAATTTTTAAGGAAAACGCGTCAACATCAGTTTTCGATGTTTTTTGTAGAGGGAGGGGGGAGGAGGTCGCGAAAAAAATGAAATGTAAATTTCAAAAAAAAAATTAAAAACGAAGAATAGGTCGAAGAAAACGTCAAAAAGTTTAATTCCTTAATTTTAGTGAACTCGCTTTTCGTTTAGAAGTTGCAGTACCGCAATGACACAATATTTTCGTGCCCATAATTATATTTCACGTTACCTAAATAGAAGTCCAAACGACCCCCAAAACCAATCTTGAAAGTTAGCAAACAAAAATTGAATTATTCGTCCCTGACCTATTAAAATCTTTGTTACCAAACTTCGACAAATTACCACCTAACTTCGCCCAACAATCTGATAAGAATCTACATATAGGAAATCGCCCTTCTATAAATACGTACAAAAGAAGTCTCAACTACCGTCGCCATTTAATTCCACGGCTGCAACCTTGGCTCGGCTGGGGCATAATAAAAGAGAAATTACGCACGTTTGATAATAATTCTCGTCGCTAAACTTCTCCGTCTCCACGAAGTCGCAATTACATTATAGCGAGAAGAAATTCACGAAACGTACGCAGCGTGGAAAATTTATCAAGAATAACTCGCGAGCTTCGAACATGTTCTTTATCAGAAATCGACACGGTGCTGGGAATGCTGGGATGACTTCTTATCTTTTCAGCCGTTTTCGTATAAAGCCTCGTTTAAAGTGAAACACTTCCTGCCTTTTCTCGTCTATACGCGCCGCACGTCAGTCAGTTTCGAATATAAACACGACGACAATACAGCATCCGGAAAATACACGTCGTTTTGCCTAAACGACGATACAAGGCTCGACGAAGTGTTACTTGGATTTTGACATGAACTAGAGCAAGGTCAAGTCGCATTATTTATGCTACGCGCACATTCGGCTAATTTAATCTTTGATCTATACGCGAGCAAATTCGTAAGTCTCTGGAGAAGAGAAGCTCTGTGGGTTGATGAAATTGCTCGTCAATCCTTCACGTCCTCTCAATTTCGTTACGATTTCGGACTCGCCGAAGGCAATTTACCATTCAGCAAACGCTTATGGTGTACGAATCCTCTGTTTTAGGCTGAGATAATACAAAAATGAAGGATAAGGAAGTCTCGAAGATTTGGAAATGATAAAGGGTGCTAATTGATGGTTCAAATTCAAGCTCAGTTTCTATAGATCAAAAATTGTCTTGGAATTATGGCCAAAAAATGTTGTTCGTGGCCATAAAAGGAATACCCAATTTTCAAATTTTTTCGCTGACATGAGTTGAAAAAATCATTCGATGAAAACTTTTTTCCTCCCTTATTTTTTATACTTTCGCATTCAAGTACTTTGCTAACTCGAGCAATAATATTAAAATCATTTTGCCAAATCATAGCCATAATTTTAACTCGTTGCTCTCACTTTATGAAAAAAAAGCCTTTTGTGTTCTGCTTTTTCATACTCTCCCCTTCAAATACTCGCTATTTGCGGTAGAAATATACGAAAACACGAGTACCAAAGTAACAACTGTGCAGCGAGCTCTGAGCCAGAAAAAACAGCCAGAGATTGATGTAACTTTTACACCAGTTTTGTTTTTACGTCCGTAGATTTGTGCCGCTCCACCTCACTCCTTCAAAAAGCTCGCTAAGTTCATCCGGCTATAAAAGTTACCCGCGTCGAGAATGAGAAAAAAACTGCCTCGATTTACCTATTCGTCCTCCACTTGTATTCACATTTCGCCCTATTCTCATTCATTCTTCATGGCAACCCGAAAACTAAAAAAAAACTAAGGAATACCATCATCGTTTCTCTGTCGTGTTAACACCGAACAAAATGCAATTCCCTGAGATCCCAGTCACATCCGAAACCCATACATTAGTACCTTCTGGTTTGTTTGGCTCAAATTTGGTATTTTCATTTCTATTTGGTTGTTTGATTTTGTATTTCTTTGTTGCTCCTTGTTCTTAATGTCGAGGTTATCAAACGTGCTTAATTTTTAGGATGTCTACCGGTCATAAAATTCGTGAAAAAATCATTAAATTTCAAAAAAGGCCCAAAAGGATTGAAGAATAATACGTTTACCAAGTGTTTTGAAATTTTTTGCATATTTGGGGTGAAATGCATAATTTTGTCACATTCTGACCATTTTTCTCAATTTTGAGCATAATTTCGACATTTTGACTAAAATCTGATTTGTTAGGCTATTTTTTGAACAAAAAAGATGAATTTCATAAGAATCGCCTAATGAAACTCGAAAAAAATCCAATTTGTTTTTGCCTATTTTTTCATTGCAATATTTAAAACGAAATTTTTCAATTTTATTCGATGTTTTCATGTTTCGCTAATTTGAACATGAAATATGTAAGAAAATAGTGCATCATGTAGTTTCACTCGAAAAATTCTTTTCATGGACATACATATCGATTTAACATATTTTCGTCATTTTTTGACCACCATGCCTATGCCTAAGCTTTTGCACATATTTCGAAATTTTTCGTACTTTAATAAAAAATTATTTTAATTTTTTCTTTTATTTCAATTTTTATGAAATGCGAATCAGCCTAAAATATTTGATTGGAAAATATTAATTTTCGATATTTTTTTGAAAATATTTTGCTCCAGTGCTGCCAACTGATTTTTTTAATTTCACCGGCGTATAAAAAAAATGAGGCTGGGGGTGAGTGGACTCCCGTGAAAAGATAAACTAATTTATGAACTTTTTTTTTCGACGTATCGTTTTTTTGGGGTATGTATGTATGAGTTGATTTCCTTAGGGGCTAGTTTTGAAAGTAAAAACTCAATATTGATGTCTAATGAAGTAAAAATTTTATGTTGATGAAAAATGTTTTATGAACAGAAAAAAACATGGTTGAAATTATTATGATGGAAGGACCAAAAAATTGAAAATTTTATATCCTGGTGGGATTTTATCCAATTTTACAAGGTCTCCTTTTTTATTAGATCAATTTTTTCGGCTAAAAATTCCCTTCTCTCAATATTGGACCATTCATACGATATTTTTAGTCATAACAAAAAAAAAAACTCCAAAGTAACCTCCTCCTGGTATCTTCCGCGTAACACTAATAGCCTGAAAGAGGTTCAGAATCAACTTGTACATATATCAAAATAACCTCAAGAAATGTATCTATCTAGAAGGTCCAAAAACTAGAATTTTGATACCTCACTCGATAAAGTTCAAAATTTTCAATTTCGGACTCTCCCTTTTCCACTCTCAAGAATCGACGTTTGAGTTTGGGGTCAAAAGATCTCAAAATGGATTTCGGGGATCGAAAACATCCTCATTACAAGAAGTAGAAAATTTTCAACGTTGACACCACCTCCTCCAACTTCCGATGGCCCACCTCTGGATTGGAGACAAAATGGCCCCAGAAATGGATCCAGAAACTTCAAAAATTCCTTGAGATAATTTTAAAAACTTTTTCAAGTTGATTTTTTTGAATTTTTTCATTTTTTAGTCTCATTATTCAGCCGGAAAATTTTTGAAAATATTTTTTGTTTAAAAAAACTGTGAGAAATTGTTGGTATGTTGCAAACTCAAATGAAATCTCCATCTTTTTCATATTTTTTTTTTGGTATCTTTAATGCAATTTTAAATTTTGGGAGTCCCGTAGTATAAAAAAAGTGTATTTTGGATTTTTGCCCTTGTACAATAGGGAGCTGAAGCCTAAAACCCCCCTTTCCCCCCATTTTTTCAACTTGACCGGGCGCAAAAAAATTTTCACAGTGTGATAGCAGACACTCCCCCGACTCCAAATATATGTCACAAGGTCACAACCCTTGGACCACTTGCACAATAGGGCGCAAAGGCCCACAAAGTGCGATTTTTCGACAAATTTGACCGGTGGAATTTCAAAGTTGAGAAAATGTGTGATTTTCACCCCCATGAAATAATGGTAGAATTTTGCAAACAATTCAAAAATGTAACCCAAAACCTTTTTTTTTTGGCAACTTTCAAAAATTTTGAGCCTCAAATTAGGCACATTTTTAATATTTTCAAAAAATTGGCATGTAACTTATGAAAATGGGGCAGCATTTCGTCAAATATTCAAAAATGTCATCTGAAACTATTTTCGCATGATGAGGTTTCGAATCTATCCCAAAATTTACTGAATCAAAGGCCTAAAATTTTTGAAAGTTGCTTAAAAAAAAGTTTTGGATGACATTTTTGAATTTTTTGCAAAATTTTATCCCTAAATTTGCAGAAATTGACCCTATTTGGGCCTCAAAATTCTCAAAAGTTGCTCATTGCTCAATAATTGTTTCGGATGACATTTTGAATTTTTGGCGAAATTCTAAATCTCTTTCATAAGTCGCATGCAAATTTTTGAAAATACTCATAAATTGACCCTATTTGAGGCTCAAAATTCTCAAGAGTTGCTCAAAAATTGTTTTGGATGCCATTTTTGAATTTCTGACGAAATTCTATCCCACTTTCATAGGTTACACGTTAATTTTTTGAAAAATCTTCAGAAATTGGCTCGATTTGGGGCTCAAAATTCTCAAAAGTTGATCAAAAATTGTTTTGGATGACATTTTTGAATTTTTAACGAAATTCTATCCCACTTTTATAGGTCACATGCCAATTTTTAGAAAGTATTCAAAAATGGGGCTCAATTTGAGGCTCAAAAAGGGTCAAAATTGCTTAAATTTAATTTTCACTAATAATTTCGTTCTTCTTGTAAAATTTTAACTCATTTTGATAGGTCGCAACCCAAGTTTCAGAATTTTTTTGATAACTTATTTTATGATGAAAGGGGATGAAAATCACACATTTTTTCAACTTTGAAATTCCACCAAAACCGTTTTCCTCAAACTTTGGCTCATTGGATGCAGAATGAATCTGAGTACCTATACACTGTCTTTGATTTTTTTTTGCGCCCCAGACCACATGTCGAATACAGAGGTATTATAGTGCCAAAAATGGTCAAATTTGTCAAAAAATCGCACTTTGGAGGCCCTAGCGCCCTATTGTGCAAGTGGCCCAAGGGTTGTGACATATATTTGGAGTCGTGGGAGTGTCTGCTATCACACTGTGAAAAAATTTTTTGCGCCCGGTCAAGTTGAAAAAATGGGGGAAAAAGGGGGTTTTTAGGCCTCAGCTCCCTATTGTGCGAGGGAAAAAATCCAAAATACACTTTTTTTATACTACGAATAACCCAACTGATTTTTTTGTACCCCAAAAAAGCTCGCTCAATGAACACTTTTTGCCAGTTGGACTGTAGACTAATAATCGTCCTTACACCTTCCACGGATCCAATCTAGAAAAAAAATTATCCCTGAAATTCAAAGGTTAGGCAAACACATTTCCTTGTGTTGACCAAATTGCCTATTGATCGATTCGAAGGATGTATTTCGATTTTGAAACACCGTGTATACAATTCTCATCGCACCGAGACAGACGAACACTCAATGAAAGCTTTACAAAGCATTCTGAAAAATCACAGACGCTGAAAAACATTCGTCTGAGAATTTCAGTGCACAAATGCTGTTGAAATCCATCGTTGTGGATAAATTCCATATTTCAAATGCTAGAACTTTAATATCTAATTTGCACCAACATACCAGTGAAAAGAAATAGTACAGTTTGGAATCCCCGCCTTATTTAAATTTTCCATTAGAATGATTAAAATTAAAACTTTCCATCGTATTAGGGAAATACTCCGAAAAATACTTTTTGACTTTGGAAAATTTTTCGATGCTGAAATTCCTTCTGTATCCTTGTTTATTTTCCAACCTTGAAAACATAACCTGATTTTATCTTTGTAAAGTGGAAATTTCCATGAACTTGGGCTTCTGTCAATAGACTAAAACTTTTCGTATTTTCTTCCTCGATGAAGCCCGCGAAATTCGGGACAGAGGAACAAACTCAGCCAAAAATAAATAAACACTTGAAAAATTTCTGGGCACAGAAGCAGGAAAACATCGTTCTTACGTAGGACCGCAGCTTGTTCTTGGAAACGCGAGCGACACAACCACGTATAATTTTTTTTTAATGCATCGAAAACTTTATCATTGTACATGAAAGCTGAGGACATCCGTACTCCGCAGTAGGGCACAACAAGACGTAGTATGAGACCTGGAGGAAGGGCACCAGCAACCGTGTAACGTGGATCGCGTACGTGTAATGCGTATAGCATACACACGCGCCGTAAATATATGGCTTGTCGTTATTGTCAAGCTTCTCTCTCACTCTCAGTCTGTTTTTCGCCGCGGCGAAGTTGAAAAATGCCAAAATAATGATGTATAATGCGACTACCATACTAATGCCTGTGCGTTACGTTGTATGGTATGGGAGGAACTCTGCATACGTACACATATTTATCTGTACGCTGCGTGTAGCATAAATACAGCCTGCGTTCGGTACGGTACCCGAGCCTAGCTTTTTTTTTCCCCAGCAACGTCAGCTTCGACGACGATCCATTTTATCCTTCGAATTGTACGTTCGTTTGTACTCTCTGTATATTGTCGGATGATGCTGCGAGACGAGATAGAAATACGAATGTGCGGCGTGATTTATTGCTATATTTCGAGCTTCCGACTCCGTATTGCGCTCGTAATCAATACGCGGATTGATAAAATTTATACGCGGAGCGAGTCGACCGGCGAGAAGGCGAGGGAAGGGTAATTTTTGAACGCAGTCTTGGTGGAATGCGCCAAAACCCATTCACCGCGAACTTCTCCTCGAGCGTGGGCCGTGTTGTTTTTTTCTCTTCGAGTGACGTTTGCGATAGATACCTACACTCCCCTTCGTCCCTCGTTGGAAAAAACGATTGTAGTCGGTCGAAGGAGATATTTCAAAATGCAAATACGTTGAATTTGTACATGCGACAAATCTAAACCAGCGTTTATGTCGAAACGTTTTCCCCGAGTATAGGGTGATTCGAAAGTGATCCTTGGTTTATTCCGGAGGACTGAAAATTAGATGAAAGTTTATTTCAAGTTATTCAGATGTGATGGGAAAGGGGGATCAATCGTGGGATGGAAAAGAAGTGAATTCTGATTAGGTGATGTTACAATATTTGAATCTGTCTGTTGGTAGAATCATTCGAAGCTGTGGCATAAAAATCATGATTGGAACATTGTTGTAAATAATTTCAAACATATCAGTGTTTCGAAAAATGGAAATTTTTTTCTGTTTTTGTTTAGGTTTTTACAATTTTGGTTTTCGTTTTTACTCCTTTTCGTTCTCAATAAAATTCGTTTTTTGGAAACTTTTTTTTCGTTTTTTTTTTTTTTTTTGAAAGTCAAAATATAAATACGTGGCCGTGGTAATCAAATAATTAACGATAAAAACTGAAAAGTCGAAGAATTTATCAAAAGAGCAAGATAATGGGCAAAATTATGTGTTTCTTAATGAATTTCTTTTTAAATTGGAATAAAAAATGAACAGACATTATTTCATCAAGTCATCATCCCATGAAACGAAAAATATAAAGACAGGTTCATTTTTCATTTTTATGTTTTTTCTTTCTCTATAAAATAAAATCTCAATTTTTTAATTTTTTTATGATTGAAAAATCCAATTTTTCAAGATTTTGTCGTCGTAAATTGACTTTTAACCACTTTTTTTTTGATTTTTGAGAGTTGGAATCTAGAAATCTTGAGCATTTTGTACTTACCCTAAATATTTCATTTTAAAAATTTATACCCCATATCCCATCGCAAGACTGTATAGATTCAAAAATCAATTTAAATCACCTTTTCGCCACCGAAATGTCAAAAAAAAATTTAAAACGAAAATAAATCGTTTTTTTCGTTTAACATTATTTGTAAAATTTTGTTTTTGTTTTTTCGTTTTTGTAAAATGTTGAAAAAATAACGTTTTTTTCTATTTTTTGTTTTCGTTTTCATAAAGTTTTTGAAACCCTGAAACATATTCATTAATTTTTTGGAATTTGTGACACTGGTTCGAGAAATCATGAAAATTTTCAAAAAATTTTTACATTTGTGTTAAGTTACTTTAAAAAATTGTTTAAGGAGGTAAAAAATTTCAACGACGTTAAAATTTTTTGAAATTCTTTAAAAATGGTTCAGAGTGTGTGAAAATTGATACATAATAATGCTAGGAAAATGTTTGAAATTATGTGAACGTTGTTCAGAGATATCATTGAAATCAGTTGAAAAACGTAAAAAGTAATTGGCTAAAAAGTTGCAAAAGTTGTAAAAAAAAGTTGTGTTCTAATGAGTTGAAAATTCATTTGAAACGTTGTAAAATTGTAAAATCTGAATGGGAATTCAAAATAATTGCAAAATTTTATTGAAAAATTATTGGAAAATTAAAGTTTTTCTACTCTTTCTTTATTTATGATCATTTTTTTAAATGTTTCATCATTTGGAACGTTTTTTTTCAAACATTTGGGTAAAAATGCAACTACCATATAATAATACTCTCTGATTCTTGAATCAGTGAAATTTATCAAAAAACACTGAAAAACAGTCAGAATTGCAGCACAGTAATAAATCGGTGAAATTTTTTTCACTGAAACGAACTCAGTGATATTTATAAAATTCACTGAAAACGCAGTGATATTTAGGAAATTTACTGAGAACTCAGTGATATTTATGAAATTTGCTGAAAAATCTGTGAAATTCTTTGAATAATCAGTGAAAAATCACTGAAAATCAGTGAATTTCACTGCTTTTTCCTGTGCTGCAATTCTGACTGTTTATCAGTGACTTTTCAGTAATTCGGAATGAGAGAGTAATTTTTGTGAAGTTTTAAGCTATTTTTTGACATTCTGTATAATTTTAATGAGTTTTTGATCAACTTTTTTGTTATTTTTCAAGCAATTTGTTGGGAAATTCGACAATCCACCTTGCATCATAAACAGTTCCTCTAAAATTTTCCAATTGATTTTTTTCGCTCAAATTCAACTACCCAGGAAAAAATTATCAGATCTGAGTAAGTTTGGGCTCATGGATGACTAATGACTACATCTGAGGAGAACTGACCAGAATTAGAAGATTAGCCCCATCTGATCTGATCTGATCCTGGGCTGATTAAATCTTTTCAGATATCGTCATTCATATGAGCCCAGAACTACTCAGATCTGACAATTTTTTCCATTAACCGATCAGCTCATACATAATTAGTGTTGATTTGATGTGCATAGATGCGGAAAATTTACAGATCTGAACATTTTTGCCTGGGCATATTTCTTGTATGTTGAACAATCTGATGAATTTTTAAATCATTTTTGTATTTCTAGGTATAATTTTAATAATTTTTGATTAACTTCTGTGCTTTTTAAACAATTTGAACTCAAAAATTTGCTAGAAATTTGCATCGCAAATAATTTTAATGACATTTTGAGTCCTTTTTTTGACGTTATCAAGTGTTTTTTATGATTTTTCTCATTTTGAAGTAATATTTGTGTACATCCAATCATTTTCCTCCTTTTTTAAAACAAAATTATGAAATTTTGAGTCATTTTTATAACATTTTATCAAATCATTCTATTGTAAATGGGCTGATAGACCTTGATGTCTGAACCCAGGGAAGGGGAAAAAAAAAAAAAAAAAAAAATGATTTTCTATCCACTTTTGTATGAAGTAATTTTTGTGTACATTCAATCATTTTCCTCCTTTTTTAAAACAAATTTATGAAATTTTGAGTCATTTTTATAACATTTTATCAAATCATAATGATTTTCTATCCACTTTTGTATTATTTTCCGGAAACCACTGGGCAAATTTGACAAGTTTTGTTGCATTTTAAAAGTTTTTACGAGTTATGCGACATTTCGTTCAATTTTTTCTATCAAGTTTTCTTATTCAAATTTTATGACAATTTTTTGTAAATTGACCAATTTTTGTTTAGCACGGTCAAGGTCAAGGTCAACTTTCATTATAGGTATTCCCTTTTTTTAAAAAAAATTCCCAATATTTTTTGCAATCTTCATAAAATTTATTTCATTTGGTTCATTTTGATGAGTTTTTATAATTTTTTTGTTACATTATTGAACGATTTACAAGATTTCTTGGAAATAAATAATTTCTGAAATTTGACGTCATTTTTGTGGTATTCGCTGAAATTTCAATAGTATTTGTGTATTTGGACCATTTTTCTTGCAATTTTGAACAATTTTTAATTTTTATGAAATAATGGTGACATTTCACCATGGCGATTTCAATGATATTGACATGGATTTTTCTGTTATTCTTATGCAAAGAGCCTCCCCAGGTAAGATGGTGAAATACGCCCTTTCACCGATTGGGACGAAACTTACCCAAAAGGTCAGTCATGATTTAAAATCTGCCCTTTTTAAATTAAATTTTATGCCAGTGACATTTTTTTTCAAAATGAAAATTTTTTATGTACAGAGTTTTTTTTTAGAAATCATTTTCAGATAAATTTTATGCAAATTTAACCGTTTTTTTGGATTTTAAAATATTGTCAATAATTTTTGAGTCATTTGTTTAAAATTTTGTGCTATTTTAATGCATTTTAAATAATTTTTGATGAAAATTTTAAAACATACAATTTTAATGACTTTATTTTCTATTAATTTTTTATTTATATTAATTACACGTGAGACTTTTTTTGTACGTTTTAGAAATATTTTAAAGTATTTTGAGCAAATTATTTATGTTTCTTATGAATTTTTAAGAGATCGGAACTAAAGTAGTTTCAACTACAAATATTTTCATTTTTGAAAATTTCCTATTTGTTTTTAAAGCTTGTTTTGCAACTTTTTATCCTGTTGAGATAATTTCCAAATTTTTTTCCCATGTTATTTTCAAGGTTAAAAAACTTTAAACCATTTTTCTGATAATTTCAAAATTTGTCGTAATTTAACGCAATTTTTTAATGTCTTTTTATCGATTTTTTATGCGATTCCAATTATTATTTTTTCCGAAGAATTTCATATTTTTACTTGATTTAATTTTATTTTTTTTGGAGCCAGAAACGATCCATATAATTTCTGTCCTTATTGAACTATACATTGTTCACTTCTTTCAATTTTTCAGGAAGCCCTTTTCCCTATTTTTTTTTCTTAAATCAAAAATAAATGGTTTTGGTTTAAATGTTTTTATTTGGATATTATTGACTTTGAATAGAAATTTTACAAATTGAGCTCCTTCAGATAAAATCTGAGCCAAATTTTTTGATGAAAAAATACCACAGAGATAAGTAGGTACCTATTTGAAATCGTCTAGAAGAAATTTGAGTTTCTTTGAGGTACTCCTTGTGATACAAATTATGCAAATCTTTGCCAGCGATGGAATAATCTTCCTTTGTCAAGCAGTCTGCAATAAATGTAACGGAATGTCACGTTGATTGCATATCGTCTCGTCGAAAATCGAAATCTTTAGAAACACCCTGTGTTCTATAGGAAAATTTTCAAGGTGACTCGAGAAAAAGAATGTGAAAACAGAAACGATGAGATAAGAAATAGGAAACTCTGTTCATTTTTAACACTCGAGTCGAGATATCCAGCTGCGTGGGAATGTGGAACTTTTCGTACGGATTTTGCGATATTTTGACGACACAAAGGTCAAGCTGTAAGGTGACGATGCTCGACGAGTGTCCATGTTGACAATTTTTTTCTTTCATCTATCGAGGAAATACAATGCTTCGAGAGTATTTGTGTGCAAAGTCGTATGCTTTACTAACAACATCGTATAGTAATGCGAATAGCTCTAGATATCTTGCGAAATGGTCGAGAATCCGGCTTATAGTAGCGGAAAACTTTCTCAACATTTTTGGAGCGCGATTAATAAATAACGAGGCGCGGATACGCAGTTTCTTCGAAACGACCGAGCGACGGCCATTGCAGCTACTAAAACGAATCGAGTCGAAATTATTATCATTTTTTCGGTATTATTGCGAGAGTGATTTTTTCGTTTATCTTTTCTCTCTCTCGTTCTGTTTCGTTCTCTCGTTCGATGTCTGACGATGCTGCGGCCGGGCCGGCGATTTATACGCCCCGTATTTCTCTTTCTGCGGGAATAAGGGTTTTAAGATATTCGCCACAATGAAATATCCATTTGGTATTTTTACTGGCCATTTAAAAGCTAATGTATCTTTGTTATCTTGGAATAATGCGCGAGGTTTTTTCTCTCCGCGTTCTCTTCTCATTCTCTCGCACTTTTTCTCGGTTTTAATTTATAGTTATAGTTGAGTTAGTTTTTTTTCTTCTTTTTTCTTCTTTTAATGGCTCTATACCATTTCGTATTTTGAGGTGTGATGGTGTGTCTGTGTGAGCTGAAGTGCTCTAATATAAGTAGATATAGTAAGAAGAAGAGCCAATGGCTATATTAGATTATCTCGGGGCCAAATTGAGTCGAGTTTTTTGCACGTTTTATTACCAACTTCGACTCTATCGAGACGTAAAACTGTACTGTATGCGAAATCTGTACGCTATGCAGGACAGATTAGTATACGGTAATTTGCAACGTAGCGCAGTAATATCGAGTGGAGATACGAGGAGAATTTTATTGCATCGAGGACCACCCTCGTTTCAACTTAGAAAGACGTCTAAAGAAAAAAATAAAATTAAACATTAATTTTTTCGATATTTTCAAGTGGATAAGTACTCGTCGAGTTGAAAATTTTTTTGTAGTTGCAGGTTCGAACAGATTTTTAAAAATTTCGAATGGAAAATATTTTGAGAAAATTCAAACTTGGAAAAATTCTTGGCGTGAAGAGTTTGAATTGGGAACTCATCCCATTAAACGAATATTTCGAATTGATTGCTATTTTCACCCAGAGAGTGAAAAAAGTTATGCTAATAGGTATTTGGCTTTTACGTTCAATGCTGCATTGATTTTTTGGATGGGCTAATGGACCTTGTAGTCCAAACCCATTAAAAGGAAAAAAACATAATTTTTTTCGATCAAAAAATCGAAATTATTCAATCAAATTTCGGTTTTTTTACTGACAAGGGAGGTATCTTAACTCAAAGTGAAATTTTGAGCCCAAATAAAAAAAATCGAAATTGCATCATAACAGGACCTCGTATTCAAAATTGCGGGTGCTGGAGTTCATTTCTCGATTTTTGGCGAATTTTTGAAATTTCAAAATTACATCCGCCCTGCGAAATATGAAAATTTGATTTAATCAACGAAGAAAGCTAAAATTTGGTATATACCCTATTTTTGACCACCCGAATCGATTGGAAGTCGTTTCGAAGCCACCAGAAAATTTTAGAATTTTCCAGCGCCCTGGAGAAAAGCCCATAAAAATGACCCATGTGCACTTCAGCGCCTATAATCGTGGATTATTCATATTGGTGACCTACTTGATCGATTAAAACACAATTTTCCAAAATTCGTAACTTTGAGTTCAAATTCGCATTTCTGGGCGAGAAATTTTCCTGGAAAAAATTCAAAAATTCGCTTCATGCGCATACATCGAGGTAAAAAGTTGAAACTTGGTAGATACCCTATTTTCGACCTCCCGAATCGAATGGAAGACGTTTCGAGACGTTTCGAAGCCACTAGAAAATTTTGGAATTTTCCAACACTGTCCAGGAAAATTTCTTGCCCAAAAATGCAAATTTTAACTCACAAGTTACGAATTTTGAAAAATTGTGTTGTAATCGATCAAAAACATCACCAAAATATGAATAATCCGCGATTATAGGTGATGAAGTGCATATGGACTATTTTTATGGGCTTTTCTCCAGCGCTGGAAAATTCCAAAATTTTCTGGGGCTTCGAAACGTCTCGAAGCGGCTTCCAATCGATTCTGGAGGTTGAAAATAGGGTATATATCAAATTTCAGTGTTTTTCGTTGATTAGATCAAATTTTCATATTTCGCAACGCGTAGGTAATTTTGAAATTTCCAAAATTCGTCAAAAATCGAGAAATGAACTTCAGCACCTGAAATTTTGAATACAAGGTCCTGTTATGATGTACTTTCGATTTTTTTTTGTTTGGGCTCAAAATTTTATTTTGAGTTGGGATACCTCCCTTGTGAGAGATTTTTTTCTCTCGAAATTACAAGTTCGAATATTCTCAAAAAGGGTAGGCATAGCAAGATAACCATAGTTTTGGGCCTGGAGACGGATTTTGGCAAAACCAAAAAGGTCAATCATAATGAGAAAAAAAATCAGTCAAAAATTTTGAACCCCTAGCGCAAGTATTTTCAGGGGGGAGGGACCACAATGTTTTTTTTTAAACTTCATTTCTTCGTTTTTCGCCAAATATAAATGAAAATTTCGTGCTTTTTGTAATTGATTCTAAAGAGTTGGAGGAACCCAAAGAATTCTTTTCAAAATTTTTGAGTCATTTTTCGCCGAGTTATGGCATTTTAAAAACTTTGAGTGGTCATTTTGTAAAAAAGTTTCTGACGTACAGTCACTATTTTTTTTTCAGAAAATTTGTTATTTAATGTTAATTATACCACATAAGTTTCAATGAGTTGGAGTTGGTGCAACATTGTCAAAAAAATTAAAAATTTGAGCCATGTCGTATTAAAGCCAAACATTATGACTCAAAAATTTTGAAAATATTTTTTTTCGATTCCTGAAATCAATTACAAAAAGTACGACATTTCTATCCATATTTGGCGAAAAACAAAAAAATAAAGTGTAAAAACCATATATTGGCCCCTATATACCCACGAAAATACTTGCGCTAGGGATCCAAAATTTTTGACAGAATTTTTTCTCATCAGGATTGACGTTTTGAGGTAGGTTTTGTTAAATTCCGTCTCCAGGCCCAACACACTATGCTTATCCTGCTATACCATTTTTTCTAACTTATCCAAATTCAAACTTTCGTAATAATTCCCAAAAATCTTGAAAACTTCTTAAGATTCTTAATTTTTTTTTTAAATTTCAACTCACAAAAATTCGAATTTGTAATTTTTGTTTTGAATTGAACAATAAATTTTTTTGAAAAAATTGAATTAAGAAAAGGTTGAGAAAATTAAGTATGAAAAAATGCGACAAAAGTGACCTTGAATAATTATATTTTTTGCAAAAATGAAATAGGCTCGAATGAAAAATGCAATTGCATATCATGTAAAAAAAATTAAAATCTCGTTAATTTTCGATAAATGTTAACCAAAGAAATTTTTTAGTAAAAAGGACCAAACTGAACGTTTGTTAGGATTTATACGAAGTTTGAGCAAATTGTTCGCATTCCTTACGATTCCGATCAGTTCCTCATTCAAGCGCGTAGAAATAACCGAAAGGAATGTTTCGTTGTAGTCATTATGTTTAAATTGTTCAACGGTGTCGTAGTACTTCAATAGTGTTTTTAAAAAGATAAGATAAGATTCTTGAATAGATTGGTTTTGGGCTATTGGGTGACTCATGTGAATGGAAGGTGTTTTTTATTTGCACGTAACACGTAGTTTCATTTACGTTTATTCGCTGGTCATTTTTGTTGTCTTGTTTTCGAGAACCTCTTGCTGTATAATCGGGGTTTTTCTGCTGCTTGTGGTCAATCGTGTTAATGTCGTAATTTTTTTTGTAAATTTTGTAATTGTATATCGGCGTTTGTGTTACGTGTAATTATTTAATGGTGGAAAGGTAAATTGTCCGTAGAATCGTCGAACGTGTTTGTTTAATCTCCATTGCAATGATTATTCGGCTTCAAATATTCTTTATGGTAAGTCTTCAACTTAGTTAGTTGAATAAATATAGGTTTTGTAAAAAATCTTCAATGTTTATATAAATAGATAGATAGATATTCAGTTAATTTTATTATGTGAAAATTTTATTCAGTTGATACTTAATAGTGATTTTTATCAAATTCCTATCATCGATTTTACTGATGTTCGATTATCGATCACGATTATTCTTCAAAAGACATTGAATTGGATTTGATTGGGTATCGAGTATCGACTACAAGTACATTTAAATTCGATTAGGTATTGATTGTTAATCGATTCGGTAATCGATTTCATTTCATTTCGATTATCGATGTTGGTGAAATTCAATTTTCAATCATTCATCTAACTTGGATTGGCTTAGGCGTCGATTGATTATCCACGAATTCGATTTCAATAGAATTCGACAATCGATTTTACGTGATCTTGATTATGGATTTTTTAAAATCGAAATTCGATCATCGATTTCAATAGAATTCGATTATCGTTTTTGTGTATCAATTTTAGTATAATTTGATAATCGATTTTAGCATAATTCGATGATCAATTTTACTATAATTCGATAATTGATTTTACTATAATTCGATAATCGATTTTTCATTTTACTATAATTCGATAATCGATTTTTCATTTTACTATAATTCGATATTTAGTATAATTCGACAATCGATTTTAGTAGGTATACTTCGATAATCGATTTTACTATAATTCGATAATCGATCTTACTATAATTCGATAATCGATTTCACGCGAGCTTAGTTATCGATTTTTACCGTAATTCGATTACTGATTTCATAATCGATTTCATTTAGTCTGATGCATCATTTTTTTGACTGGAATTCGATTTTAGATCCGTTGTTAATTTTTTTCAAAACTCAAGACTTAATTTGGAAAGAAATTCAACGGATCTAAAATCGAATTCCAGTCAAAAAAATGATCCATCAGACCAAATGAAATCGATTATGAAATCAGTAATCGAATTACGGTAAAAATCGATAACTAAGCTCGCGTGAAATCGATTATCGAATTATAGTAAAATCGATTATCGAAGTATACCTACTAAAATCGATTGTCGAATTATACTAAATATCGAATTATAGTAATATCGATTATCGAATTATAGTAAAATGAAAAATCGAATTATAGTAAAATGAAAAATCGAATTACCTATAGTAAAATGAAAAATCGATTATCGAATTATAGTAAAATCGATTATAGAATTATAGTAAAATCGATTATCGAATTATAGTATAATCGATCATCGAATTATGCTAAAATCGATTATCAAATTATACTAAAATTGATACACAAAATCGATAATCGAATTCCATTGAAATCGATGATCGAATTTCGATTTTAAAAAATCCATAATCAAGATCACGTAAAATCGATTGTCGAATTCTATTAAACTGAAAACAGTGCCTACCTAAAACTTTGATGCAGCTTATAATATATTTGAAAACTTAATTATCATCATATAGACGTGACACCATGTTGAATTAGATGCCAGAAATACACTCGTATTAGAAACGGATAATTACATATCTGCTGAGGTCAGTCGTAAAACCAAAATTTTTGATTTTTGAAAAGTGACCCCCCGCCAAAGTTGTTGGCTGAGGAGACTAAATTTTTTTTTAAATTCAAAATCGATTCATATCTTCCTATCGCGCAAGAGCTTTTAATTTAATTATTCAAAAATTACCGAAAATTCAAAATTTCGAAAATTTCGAAAAAATTTACAATTGATTACAATTAATTTTAGAGCTTATTTAGCGACTATCTAGATCAAAAAGCTCATTTTTTTGAAAAAATTTGTGTTTTAAAACTTTTTTTCGTTTTTTTCATATAGATGGGTGAAGAAATAGGAGAACCCAAATTTAAAAAAGCTACAAAACATGAATTTTTTAAATATGTAAAATTGTGCTTTTTATTTTGAAAATATTGAATTTTTGGCAATTTTCGAAAAATTGAAGGCTTTTGCACGATTGGAAGATATGAATCGATTTTGAAATATTTCATATCTTATTTTTATCTTATTTTTCTTGTCTCCCCAGCCAACAAATTTACTTATTTCCACAGAGTCGATTCGATTTATTATTCAATTCGTCGCCATCGTCGTACCTCGAACAGTACGACGAAGACGAAAAATACGTGGAATACGCAGTTTGCATCATTAGGTTTGGAAATTGTAGACGATTGTCGTCGAATGGCGCTATAAAACAGTTTAGCAAGTTTTCAAACTCGCTTACTCGCACGTACCTACCTATATCGCTCTACGTTCCAGGTATATCTATATAGCTTTGTAAAGGTAATTTACACCACCATTTCGTGGAATGGCGAGAAAAAGCCCCGGTTATTATTTAAACGACTAGATACTCTATTCGTAGAAGGTGGTAATAAGAATTTAAAGACGGTGCGGTGCAGTGTGATGAAGTTTTTGATGAAAAATCATACCTCATACGTACGACGACGAAGGGGCCCAAATGAAATATTCAAAGTTCTTATGAAATATTGACAATTTAAAATGAGAAAACTTTAGATAGGTAGGCAGAGAGAATACCTATGTAAGGATTGGAGATTGAGGTACCTGAGCCTATTTGTATACCAAGTGCAAATAAATTGAAGCACGTACGTGTACATCTACTTTTACATATGATGATGGTGTTCTGTACAGAGTATAAGGAAATGATCGTACGTATAAATTATTTACGCAGGTACAAACAATCGTACATGTGTTTGTATGCCTACGCGAGAATACGGAATTTTCACTCCGTCTTACGCTACCGAGGTACCTATTTCTTTCTTTATACCTTGTAAATTATTCATAAAAGATATAGGCTCTCGACGAGTCGAAACGTAACGCCGCCTTTTCAGGTCTTTGTGAAATTTTAAAAACTTTATAAATTAGATTTTCATCGCGGATTAACAAACGACTTACCGGGTAAAATCCGGCCCGGCGTCAGTTTCGTGGCGTCGCCGGAGCTTTCGCGCCGTGTGAATTCTTGATAACTCAATTTTATATCCGACGTTGGGCCTAAATTCCCTGGGTTATTGCCCTCGCTTTTCGTCCGCTTCGCGATACGAGCGAAGAATGGAGCAAAGATTTGATGTGGCGAATATTTTATGCATTAAAGTGCGAGAAACGATGAATAAATGATTAGGTATAATTATTTCGGATGAAATTACTTTCGAATAGGTAATTGAATCCGAAACGAATTCGAGTTTGGATTTATTTTTCGATTCGTTGTGGCGTTTACTGACGCGGAGAGGGGGATTCGATGGTATGTGAGATTCGTACCGAGAACGAAAAGGACGAAAGGACGAAAAAAATACGAATTTTCAAGAAAAATGCATCAAAAAGTACGAAATTTGATAGTTCGATAATTTTTTCAAGGACGGGGTGTTTGAACGATTTTCCAAAACATGGACAGTTTTTGAAAAATTTGACGATACTTTTTCAAAAGTTTGGTAAATTTTATGGAAATTGGATAATTCGTCAGAACCGGGACAATTTTTCAAAGAATAAAGAATTTTTCCAAAACTTGGACGGTTTTCTGAAAATTGGACGATATCTCCCAAAACTGAAAAATGAAATATTTTCTAAAATTTCCAAACTATCATAAAAATAGCACAGTTTTCTAAAATAAAAAAATATGATAATTTTAAGATTTATACAAATTAGATGATTGATTTCTCGAAACCTAGGCAATTATCTAGAAAAGTGAAACATTTCCCAAAATTTGGACAATTTTTTGAAAATTAAACGTTTTCCAAACGTCAGAGAACTTTTTAAAACCAATGGATATTTTTCTAAAAATTACACCATCTTCTAAAACTTGGAATTCCTTAAAAATTGGACAATTTCCGGACATTTTGGTAATTGCTTTGAAATTTGAACTATTTTCTTAAAATTGTACTTTTTTTTTAAATAGAACAATCTTATTCCAAAATTTTGATAATTTTTCAAAAATTGGAAGGTATTCTAGAAAATAAATTGAAAAGGTTGAATTGAGAAAGAATAAAGTTCATAATAACCATGTAATTCTTTGAAAAACAAATGATAATTTTTTTAAACTTTTCGTGATTTTTTCCATTTTATCAAGTGAGTGTCATTTAGTGCAAAGACATATTCAAAAGGAAGGGAAGAAAATGGTATTTTTTGCTTTTCAATGTAATTTTCCAAAAAAATAATCGTTCTCGCATCTATTCATTTTTCTGATGGCTGAAAATATTTTGCACAGTTATCGCCATTTTTTCCCCAATCAACCGCGTTTGAAAAAATAAATTAAAATTTACCAAAAAATGAATCCCCAAGTTATATTTCTTAAGAAAAATTCGCCCTTGTTCTGCATGCCTGTAATTTCACATCTTATTCCGCAAAATTGATAGAAAAATGTTGCCCTTCTTTTTTTTGATCAACTTGCATTTCTTCAAGGGTCATCTTATTTTAAAAAGGGAGGGGGAAGTAAAAAAAGTCATCAGTTTTTCGAAAAATGATAATAAAAAAAACAGTGGACAGGTGGGAGGGGGAGAGGGAGTAGTTTTCACATTTGCATTGTGGAGTTGGAAAGTTTTAGTTTTTCAGTACCTAGATAGCTAGAGCTAGAATTTTGAGTGATTCTGCTCCTCCCCCCCTCTTAAAAAAATCTTTTCGATTGCTGGGCATTGAAAAATTAGTAATTCCAGATAAGTATTTACTTACCTAAGAAAAAAATACGACTTTTTGGTTTTGAATTTCTATACAAACCTTGTATTTGTGCCTTTAATATTCAAATTCAAAATTGAGTGAAAATTTATTTCGGTATTTGGAAATGACTGAAAGCGAATTTAAATATAATATAGACAGTTTCCCACTGAAATTTTGTTACTTGAATTTGATTGCTGGAATCGAAACCACCTCGAAATAAACGTATTTTTTGAAAACTGGAACCAAAACTTTATTTTAAAATAACATTTCCTTATTTTTGGAATAAATTGAATCAGAAACTGAACTTTCATATCAATTTTTCGCGATTGAAACAAGAACTGAATCGAATTTGTTTTAAGTTATATTTCGAATTTTATAGTCAATCTTAACGGATCCGAAAAATATCAAAATTCTGAAATAACGAAAACTGAACCCTAAAAAATAAGGTACTCGATCAAATCATTTTTTCGAATTTTTTTTCCCAGTCGAAATTCATCGCTCAAATCAAAAACTATAATCCGAAATATTGCTTTTGAGGGGGGGGGGAGGAGGAGGAGGAGGAGGTGTAACTGACTGATGCCACGGCACGGTTCACAAACATTGCTTTCCTGACTAGATACATCGCTTCAGAAATTTGAAACTTGTCATCATCAAAATGATATTCGTCAATTTCGGCGAAAAGAAAAAATAAACGAATAGTCGAAAGTATACGAACAGTGCTGGTATTTTTTCGCCAACGTCGACGCTCTGACGTAAAAACGAAATAACTTACCGCTTTGTACGTTTACAACCACACCGAAAACTCCGCCTTCCGCAACGCGATCTTTCGTTTGCGTATTCATGAAATATTTATGATTTTGGAAATTAATTTTGAAAAATTTTTTTCATTTAAAGTTTGATAATGACTGGATATTTTTTCTCATTCTCTCTGCCAACGTTACGCGAACGCGAAAACGAAAAATGACAGTTTCGAAGGTCCTAAATTGAATTAGAATGGAGATTTTTTCCCCAGCAACGGACGAGCTCGATGTGGGAAACGGGTAGAAAGGTATAAATAAAAATAGAGAACGATGTAGAAAAATAATACTACGAGATTCATTTTTTTTCATGTCGCGGGTCTCAAAGGTGAAAATGAGCGATGCTGTGTCGTACTTTTTCCACATGATACCTCAGAATGGCCTTATTTTGCTTCGTATTTGAACACGATGTCGTGTTGGTTCGTAAATGAGGCGAGTTTAAAGTGAAATTAATTTTTGTTTGAGTTACAGTTCTAGGGCGATGGAGGTTAATTGGTACCTATTTGGCGTTGGGTGATGAGTTAAGGTATCTGTGTAGTCTCATTTATTATTCGTGAAGGGATTCAGAGCCTTTTTTTTTTTTTTGAGATATTGCATTTTCAGGCATTCGATTCAAAGCATTTGGACGACCGCAGCTTTCACTGAATGTGGTATAGTTGACCAATGCATCTGCCCGCATTTCCAATTGGTAGATATTGACACGTTCTAAAGTGGAATTGTATAGTAAAATAGCTTTTTGGATCGATACACTTTGCTAGTGAACCCCTTCTCTTCCTGTATTTTCACTAGAATGCCGCTTTGTATGTGTCTCTAGTAAAGTTGATCGAAGAAAAAACATATCCTGGATTTTTTCGAAAATCTATGAGGTGGTTTACTTTGAGTGGGAGACCTCCCAAAAAAAATTTGAGCCCCTCTGCCCAAAGGAGAACGAAGCTAGAGCTCCTTGAAATGGGTCATTTTCAAAAAAAAAAAGGTGACTTTTCGCTTCTTTGGGGTAATACCTACTGAGAACCTCGATTACCCATTTAAAAAATGTGATTTGAGTTTCTACACTTCCCTGAATCATTTACCTCGAAATTGGATACTACTTTTTGCCCTCTATAAGAAGGTTGAAAAGTTACAGATTGTGAATTTTACCATTTTTTGATTTTTCAAATTAAAGCTACTCGCTTGAAACCCTGAAAATCGACCCAAAAATTTTCGTGGTCTTCTAGAATTATTTTTGATGAAATTTTTCCAAAAAACTTTCATGGCAGTGCTGCCTATTGCATTTTGATTTACGATTTTTTCATGAAATTCAAGATGTCTATTTTCAATGATTTGAAAAATGAGTCAAAAAATTTTTCGAATTTTTTTTACAGAGGTGCTGCCAACTGAAATTTTATGAAAATCGCGTACCTAAGTCGAAATGCAGTTGGTAGCTCTGCCATGAAAATTTTTCCAAAAAAGGTCACTATTGGTCACTTTTTTCATTCTGAAGTCACTTTTTTCGTTCAAACGGCCTACCGCTCTAGCATATAATTTTTAAAAAAATCAGTAAAAGCTTATTTTAGATGGATGTTATAATAAAAAAAATTCAGAAAAAAAAGTTTTTTCAACACTATCGCAGAGAGAAATGCAGTTTGAATTTTGAAAAAAAATGTGAGATGTATTTATTTATGAGAAAAAAAATGAAAAATTGGTCACTTTTTTCGAAAAATAGGTCACTTTTTGCCTTATGAAAAGTTACTATTTTTTCTTAAAATCTGTGTTTGATGCCTGCCCTTGACTCCTGCAGTCAAGCCGGAGTCAGGAGTCAACTTTTTGGCTGACTCCTATTCCCTGATTTTTAGGGTTTTCAGTTGGCTTGAGGCTCAACATTTTTTTGGAAGTCTCCCATTCTCTTATTTTTGAATCAGTGAAATTTATCAAAAAACACTGAAAACAGTCAGAATTGCAACACAGTAATAAATCAGTGAAAAATTTTTCACTGAAAGCAAGTCAGTAAAAGAAAATCACTCGAAAACAGTGAAAATTCGCTAAAAACTCTGTAATATTTATGAAATTCACTAAAAAAATCTGTGAAATTCTTTGAATAATCAGTGAAAAATCACTGAAAACCAGGGACTAGGAGTCAGCCAAAAAGTTGACTCCCGACTCCGGCTTGACTCCCGGAGTCAAGGAGAAAGTTGACTCCTAACTCCACCTTGACTTCGGAGTCAATGGAGAAAGTTGACTCCTGACTCCACCTTGACTCCGGAGTCTATTTGGAGTTATTTTGACTCCGATTTTGGACCAGGGAATAGAAATTAGCCGAAAAGTTGACTTCTGACTCCACTTAACTCCCAGAGTCAAGGGGAAAAGTTGACTTCTGACTTCACCTTGACTCCGTAGTCACTTTCAGACCTCGACTCCTGACTCCTGACTCCATATTGACTCCGGAGTCAAACTCACACTCTGATTCCTGACTCCACCTTAGGTCCATTTCAGTGGCCCTGCTCATGAAAGGGATTTCAATGAAACACATATAGGAGGATTGTGCTACGTTTGTGCTGGTTTGTGCTGCTATTTTCGTCGTTTGTGCTGCTCCCCTTCCCCCCTTTTTTAAAAAAACTTTGGGCAGGGCTGGTGAAACGGCAGCCCTGCCCATAAAACCGAGGGAGGTGAAACACATATGAGAGGATTGTGCTACGTTTGTGCTGGTTTGTGCTGCTATTTTAGACGTTTGTGCTGCTCCCCTTCCCCCCTTTTTACAAAAAAAACGTTGGGCAGTACATGGAAACCACAGCCTCATCATGCCCCTAATACAGGATGTCCGAAGAGTGATCTGCCATACTTCATTTTTGGATACAATCAGGTACCACTAAAAAAAACATTAGATGAACAAATTGCATATCTTGAAAATTAAAGGGGCAAATTATGTTTTTTTTAAAATTCACGTAAATTTTTTTTTCAACCATTCCGTGACTTAAATTTTGGTTCGGTTGAAGTAGGTAGGTTAGCACGAATAACCTAACCTAACCTTACCTAACCTTACCTTCGAAAAAATCGTAAAAAATTCGAATCGCCCGGAAAATTCCGCAGAATTTTCCGAACGAATTTCCCACGTATCAGGAAGTGTATTTCGAAAGTTCGGTTATCTCGCTCGCTATAATTCACACGCGCCTCGTATCCGGAAAACCGTAATTTTCCGTTCAAAATTGATGGAAAAAAATTTGAGTTGAGAAAATTGAAAGAAAAAAAATTGAGTTGGGAAAACTGATAGAAAAAAATTGGAGTTGAGAAAATTATAACTGAAAAAAATTGAGATGAGAAAAATATGAAAAAAATTCGGAGTTGAAAAAAAACGGTTTGAAAATATTTTAAACTGTTTTTAAAAAATGAAAATATAAAAAATCGTGCCGCGTCATTTCCGACAACTCTACAATGAAAGTAGACGCTCCTTGGTATAGGCAAAGCAGCGTTACTCTGCGGTCTTTACAGGGTGTTCGGTAAGTGGTCTGCCGTACTTCATTTTTGGATATAACCGGGTACCACTAAAAAATACCGTCAGATGTACAAGTTGCATATCTTGAAAACTGAAGGAGTAAATGATGTTTTTTAAAAAATCACGTAAATTTTTTTTTCAACCATGGGAATAGATAGTACTTTTGAAAACTGAATAAATTTTCTTTTTATGACTTTTTGCATATCTTGAAAATTGAAGGGGCTAAAAAAGATTTCGTTCAAAAAAAGTTCTAAAAAATTAAACTGATCAAGGGAATGGATAGTATGTTGAAAAACGAACAAATTTTGTTCTGCAGACTTCTTGCCCAACATAAAAAATGAAGGAGCTACGGGTCATTCAAAATAAGTGGGCTTCGAAATTTTTTTAAATTTTCTCAATTTTAGATGACCCGTAGCCTCTTCATTTTTGATGTTGGGCAAGAAGTCTGCAGAACAAAATTTGTTCGTTTTTCAACATACTATCCATTCCCTTGATCAGTTCAATTTTTTAGAACTTTTTTGAACGAAATTTTTTTAGCCCCTTCAATTTTCAAATTATACAAAAAGTCATATAATGAAAATTTGTTCATTTTTCAAAGTACTATCCATTAACATGGTTGAAAAAAAAAAATTGCGTTATTTTTTAAAAAAACATAATTTGCCCCTTCAATTTTCAAGATATGCAATTTGTTCATCTAATGTTTTTTTTAGTGGTACCCGATTGTATCCAAAAATGAAGTATGGCAGATCACTCTTCGGACATCCTGTATTAGGGGCATGATGAGGCTGTGGTTTCCATGTACTGCCCAACGTTTTTTTTGAAAAAAGGGGGGAAGGGGAGCAGCACAAACGTCGAAAATAGCAGCACAAACCAGCACAAACGTAGCACAATCCTCTCATATGTGTTTAACCCCCCTCGGTTTTATGGGCAGGGCTGCCGTTTCACCAGCCCTGCCCAAAGTTTTTTTTAAAAAAAGGGGGGAAGGGGAGCAGCACAAACGACGAAAATAGCAGCACAAACCAGCACAAACGTAGCACAATCCTCCTATATGTGTTTCATTGAAATTCCTTTTATGGGCAGGGCCACTGAAATGGACCTCTCCACCTTGACCCCGGAGTCAATTTCAAACCTTGACTCCTGACTCCTGCTTGACTCCGGAGTCATTTTCAGATCTTGACTCCTGACTCCGCTTGACTCCGGAATCAATCTATGACCTTGACTTTTGAATCCGCTTGACTCCGGAGTCAATCTATGACCTTGACTCCCTGACTCCGGCTCGACTCCGGAGTCATTCGGAGTCGGAGTCAATTTGGAGTCAGTTTGACTCCGGCTCCAGAATCGACTCCTATTCCCTGCTGAAAACCAGTGAATTTCACTGATTTTTTCTGGTCTGCTATTCTGAATGATTCGGAATGAGAGTGCACTCAAAATAAACTACTTCACCAATTTTCGTTTAAATCCCAAGTAAGTACATATGTTTTTTTTCCTCGACCCAATCCTCGATTTTAGGTCTAACAATAAGATAACTCGATATTCTTCACTGATATTCTTGCGAAGAGAAACTACAGCAGTAAGTCGATGCGAGGAAAAATTCTATTTTGGTAACGAAAGTACGTCACGTGTCTCGTGGGAATCAAAAATAGACCTAAAAACCCTCTGCCTCCTGCCTTTTCGATTTTCCCATGCTGAAAATGACTCGATCTTGTCTAAAATTGAACAAAATATATTCAGGTAAACGGAGCAAAAATTCATGTTTTGTTAGCGAAACGCCTCGAGCATCTTCGTCGACAAAGACGAGAACCGAAAAAAATTCCATTCGATATTAAATACTGTTCAGCGAAGAAACCCCGCGTTTGAGTTCAGATAACGTTTAATCTTAATTAAAGGAGCCGGTACACGTTGAATTTTAATTAATAAAAGTCTATCGAGCGCGGGGTTGGTTTTGTTCTCGAGCCATTCCACGTTATTTTATACTTACAACGACATCTTCGCCGTGCTTTTCGTCTCCTTCGTCAGTAATAGAGGAGGACACCTTATAAGAAAATCCCGCTCTGTTTTTCTTTTCTCGCTAATAGCATTGTCTGGTGCTCGGAGCGCCAAGAATGAGACGATATTTGGAACCGAGGCTTATACCTACGTGTCTGTGTCGTTGCTTTGAGAGCAGCACGCAAACGGAGTTGTTTCGTCTGTCGTAAAGGATTAATTAATGAAGAAGTGACGAGGAAAGTGCAAGGAACATGCTGGCGGGGACCAAAGATGTTGCAGCCGGAGTGAAAAGAACGTCGTGCTATGATAACTGTAAAAACGACGACGAATCGTAATTTGTATAATAAGTCGACTACCCCCGCCTTCATCTCATCGAGACTCGCTCGTCTGGCCTATTTTCGAGCAAAAAATAAACTTGAAATCGCGCAAAACTTTTCCCCCGGCGCGCCTTATTCGTCGAAGGAACTGGGAGAAGAAGATGGGGTGTCTTGTTAGTCGTATTAATTGGAAAAAGATATTTTTCTCGGATGAGAGACGTCGCGTCGTCTACCGGATCGTAGAATCGTATTCGTCGTGTTTTAATTTTAATGCTTATCTGAAGATGATTCGGATAATGTAGGTAAGGATGAATTTGGAGAGTAACGACAGCAGAGATAGCGGTACAAGGATTAAAATGACCGGAAGAGAAGTGTCTCGAAGTAACTAAAAAGGTTAAAGATGGCACAGATGAAATAAGGGAGCCGATGAGAATATCGTAATGAGTAGAAAAACTAAAGGGGATACTGGATACAGAACTAAATTTTAAGAAAATCAACATTAGGTTATCCAATTATTTATTTTTGAAGAAATGTACTAAAAAGCATTGACCTAGTTTACTCATTTTTTTCAATTTGTGTCAAATTATCAACGATATTCTTGACTTTAGAATTCCTGACCTCAAACTATGAACTGCCTTATAACATGATTTCTACTTTTTTTAAAACCTGAAAAAATTACACAATACACATACATGTAGTTTTCCTTCAAAAGGAAACGTTTGAATCATAAATATGTTCATGATTGTATGATTTTTCAATATCTTGTCAGATTTTTTCGTCTTTTATGGATTGTTCTGATGCAGTGACATGTCATTTATGACAGCTATTAAAATAAAAGTGACATTGAGCCAAAGTTTTCTGAGTCGATAAGATTGAGATTTTTTATTAATTTCGTGGCAGTGTTGCCAACTGTAATATGTTTGCTGGATTTTTGTAAAATTTCAGCTGGCAGGACTATATACTTACAACAAAAAATTGAACTAAAAAGAAATTTCATTTTTTTGACCAAAAATTTTTCAGAGGGACATGAATTTCTTATTTAAAAATTATTGTTTGAATTTTAATGTAATTGTACTAATGGCACTATGTTATTTTGAATCAGTGAAAAATCACTCATAAACAGTCAGAATTGCAATGCAGGAAAAAGTAAAAAAATTAACCAATTTTGAGCGAATTTCAGTGATTTTTCACTAATTTTCCAGTAAATTATTCACTGATTTTCCAGTCATTTTTTTATCGAGTTTTCAGTGAAATTTTTTCACACGTTTTTTTAGTACAAATTCTTCGCCGATTTTTTGGTGAAGTTTTTTCATTGATTTCTTTTAGTGAAATTTCTTCGCCGATTTTCTTTCAGTAAAATTTTCTACCGATTTACCATTCATGAAATAATTTCACTAATTTTCTTTCTAGTGATTTTTGTCAATTTTCTGTCAGTGAAATTTTTCTACTGATTTTCTTTCAGGGAAATGTTTTGTCTATTTTCTTCAGTGAAATCTTTTATTGATTCTCTTCGAGTGAAATTTTTTTACAGATTTTTTCAGTGAAATTTCTTCTCCCGATTTTTTAGTGAAATTTTTGCACCAATTTTCTTTTAGTGAAATTTTTTACTGTTCATAGTATTTTAGTGAAATTTTCTATCGATTTTCTTTTAATGAAATTATTTGACTGATTTTCTTTCAGTAAAATTTTCTACCGATTTACCATTCATGAAATCATTTCACTAATTTTCTTTCTAGTGATTTTTGTCAATTTTCTTTCAGTGAAATTTTTCTCCCGATTTTCTTCGAGTGAAATTTTTTTACAGATTTTTTCAGTGAAATTTCTTTTCCCGATTTTTTAGTGAAATTTTCTATCGATTTTCTTTTAATGAAATTATTTGACTGATTTTCTTTCAGTAAAATTTTCTACCGATTTACCATTCATGAAATCATTTCACTAATTTTCTTTCTAGTGATTTTTGTCAATTTTCTTTCAGTGAAATTTTTCTACCGATTTTCTTCGAGTGAAATTTTTTTACAGATTTTTTTCAGTGAAATTTCTTTCCCGATTTTTTAGTGAAATTTTTGCACCGATTTTCTTTTAGTGAAATTTTTTACTGTTTTTACTGTTAATATTTTAGTGAAATTTTCTATCGATTTTCTTTTAATGAAATTATTTGACTGATTTTCTTTCAGTAAAATTTTTCCTCGGATTTTTCTCAGTAAACTTTCTTCACTATCTAATTTTTTCAGTGAAATTTTTTTACCCAATTTTGTAGTCAAATTTTTTACTGATTTTATTTCAGCGAAATTATCTACCGATTTTCTTTTAATAACATTATTTGACCAATTTTCTTTCAGAAAAATTTTTTACTCATTTTCTTTCGGTGATTTACTTAGTGTTATTATTTCACTGCATTTTTTTAAGGGAAATTTTTTGTTGATTTTCTTTCAGTAGGTAACATTTTTTATTGATTTTCTTTCAGTGACATTTTTCTGATTTTCTTTAACTGAAATTTTCTTACTGATTTTTTTCTTTCAAAATTTTTACCGCTTTTAGACAATTTTTTGCTTATTTTCTTTCAGTGAAATTTTTTACCGATTCCTTATTGTACTGTAATTCTGACTGTGTTTCAGTGATTTTCGCTGGATGTCACTGATTCATAAATGTTGAGGGAGCATATTTATTTTTTGGTGTTCAGAAACAGTTTTGGCTTGATTTTTGTGACTTTGAGGTTTGAGTGACTGATTTGAATTTGGTAAAAATCATTAAAACATCAAATTCACGATGTGCAACTTTTCAGCCCTCTTTTCGACGGCAATGAGTGACGTCCACTGGCCGTTATGGGAGGATGGGGGGGGGGGTATCTGGACCTCAAAACGAGCTGCTAAAAATGTCACTTCCCTTTTTCCATTCATACCTCTCTCTGTCCAGTCTTGACGTATACTCAAAAGTGGCTTTAATACCTACTTATTTCGAAACTAAAAATACACAGTTGCATTGACAACCATTTTTCATTTAAAAATTTTTTCATCTGTAAAAAATCATTTGGGTAATTTTTGATACCAACAATGAAGAAAAATTCATTGCACATATGGTGGGTAGAATTTTTTTTAGATTGGAAAAAATAATGGAAAATCGTCATCGATGATTTCTGTTGGTTTAATTTTTCAATTTTTTGGAAAAGTTTTTCAAAATTATTTTTTTTCAGTTTTAAAATTTCTCAAATATTTTTTTTGATTTTTTTCTAAAATTTAAAAAGTTTGTTTGGATTTTAATTTTTTTTTCGAAAATTTTTATATTTTAAAAAAGGGGGAAACGGGGAGGAAATGAAATTTAGTGCATATAATTTTGAGATGTAGGCACGATTTTATAGCTGAGACTTTTTTTTTTTTCAATTTTCGAAATAAAAAAGGTGCGAAACGATCACCTTCATTTTTCACACACACTGGTGCCACTACCTAAAACTGGTATTAAAATGTTTTGTTTTTTCAAAAGTGGGATCACTTTGAAAACTCTTAATCATCACTTCTGCAGCTTAGGAGCTTAAAATAAGTACCTGTATTTTTTTAAATCTAGGTATCCTTTATCTCATGATTTGTGATTTGACAAATTACCAGCATGTGTAATTCAATAGGTACATTTATATGTAATTACCTATACATTAATCCAATACATCGAATGACGATTTCAGTGAATTGAGGATAAAATATATTGAAATTGGAATCGCACCTACTCTACTTACCCATGAAAACAAACAAGCAAACCGTGAACGTGATAGAATTAAGCTGAAATCGATATAATCACTAAATCTCTTCTCTGTTTTCTTGGAAAATAATTTCGTATTAATTTATTTTTCGATACCACTCGACGCTAATCAATTACGATATTTTTCTGTTTCAGGTGAGTAATTCAATATTCAAAATATTCATTCAGTTTTCCTTCACACTTCATTATCATAACCGAAAAAAAAAACGAACAGTAAGTAAAATATGAAACAATAGATTCTCTCTTTCTCGAACGATATTTTCATTTATCTCAAATTATTACATCGTAACACGAATTCAATCATATCGTTGAAATCGAATCCCCTCAAGACTCTCGTTCGTGTAATTTTTCACCTGAATGCGTTTGAAAAACTCATTCGTGTGATGTACCTACGTTTGGAAGTCTTCCCTATAAAGAAATAACATCGTAAATAAGGTACACCGCGTTGGAGCTATCATCGTTTATTAAATGACATTTTGAAAAACGTGTAAAAATAACATTTCTACAGGGTAGATAACTAGATATCAAATTAAAAGCGGAAGTACCCTTTTCCCTTCTTATTCTCTCGTCACATTCGTTCATTTGGGGTATTTTTCCATATTGATGGTTAGATGCTAATGCGTTTAAAAATACGTGGAAATGGTTCGGTGACGAGTAGTTAGACGTAAACGATATAAATGAATTTCGGTCTCTACGTACGATTTCTGTGGGTCTTTTTTTTTCGAATTACCAACCCCATATCCAATTATGTTTATGATTTGACACACCGTATTATGTGTGTATTGGTGATCCCCTGCCTCAATGATCTACCTACCTTATACTGACGTTTTACGACCTGTCACGCTTCAGAAGTGATTTTTTTTTGCTCGTGCGATTGTGTAATGAGACAAACGATGTACGAAATTTTACAATTGTTTAACAAAGAAGGGATGTGGAAAAAAAGGGAATCAAAGTACGACGATCAAATTGCGAAGAAAAAAAGAAAAGAAATTAATTTAGTACGATATTAACGAGCGTAACGATGTAACAATTAGGGTACGCACGCTACCACCCTTCAGCACCCTCTTCGCTGTATTTCTCTCTTCTTGTATATATTTTGTCTGCTCTTATTTTACATAGTAACGTACAATAAAGGCGGAAATATTAAACAGGCCGAACCGCTGGAAGGCTGGAACCTTGCGAAATACATAAAATATCCACATACGTAGTACGTTGGTCGCCTTACTCGTATATATCCAAGTCGAATTTATAGTATACGTACGAATACTAAAGGAAGATACGATATGGTCGGAGGGCAGGACAGCGCGGAGGTAAAAAGAGTAAACCCCACATGTGCGGTATTGTTGTATGGTTTATGGTAACCGTGAAACTATACCGCAATTTAGGCGCGTCGAGTCGTCATCTCGAGCTATTTTACGAGATACCAGACTGCCGAGCCAATGTCGCTGCGTCGCGAATGAATAATATCGAATGTACGTACGTAAGTTTTAAATTGTGTAGTCTTCCTTCCTTGTAGCGAGGTCTGGCCTGGGGTACAGATTACCGAGAGGTCTGGCGGTATTAAAATTACATTAGGAGAGTCGATGATGGGTGCTGTGAGGGTGGGTTTTTACCAGATCCTAATTATTTTTGCCAAACATGGGATTTCGACGATCTAAGTTTAAATTTATACTATTCAAATTTTTTCAACTCCAAATTTTCTCAATTTCATTAATTATTTTTTTTTCAAAATTGTGTCAAATTCTAAAAATTTTCTACTTTTTTTCAATTTTATATATTTATTTTCGATGGAAAAAATTCTCAAGTTGAACATAATTCGAGGAGAAATTTGAAAATTATTGGAAAATTTTCGAGCTGGAAGAAAATTTTAAAAATATGATGTGGAAAAAATTGAAGAAATTTTTAATACTAAATTTTTTCCAATTTCAAATTTTGTAATTTTTTCATGTTTAAATTTCCTCGAAATTTTTCCAACTTTGAATTTTTCATTTTTTTCAACTTTATCTTTTTTAGAATTTCTTCCCACTCAAAATTTTTTTAATAGTTTAAAAAATTTTCCTCAATGTTTTTTTTTCAATTTTGCATCATTTAATAAATTTTTTCAACTTCGTGGAATTTTTTTAATAAAATATGAAAAAATGAAAATTGGAAAATTTTAAAGAAAATTTAAATGTGAAAAATTTTACAGTTGGAAATTTTTCAATTGAACCAATTGAAAGTGTCACAACAAAAAAGGCATAAATCAGCATATGTGAGCCTGGATATAGAAACCACCCTTAGGTGTAAAAAATTGGTTTTTGAGTGGAGGTTCTCCTTTGATTCTATACCTTCTGAAACGCCCAAAATCAGTGTCAACTCAGAAATCAATTTTTTACACCTAAGGGTGGTTTCTATATCCAGGCTCACATATGTCATTTTTGATGCGACAAGCGATTCGTATTGTCTGAAGTTTTTTCTATCCAATGAACCCCCCCCCCCCACCTTCCAATATGTTTTCCTCGAAGAGTTATGGCGTTTTTAAAATGCGAAGTTCGAAATTTCGGTACCTACATTACATGTTTGATTTTTGAGAATTTGCGTAATGTATAATTTTTTCACTGTGTAGATGATTGTAAATTTTTAAAATTTTAATGAAGTGTTTTCCAAGTTAATTTTTCGTCATAAATGTGAAAAAATAATAAAATTCATCCAAAATGTATTTTTAGCATTTTTTGTAACCAAGAAAATGAAAAAAAGTTGTCATTTTTCAAAGTGCGATATATTCGCTCCCTGAATAGATAATTTGAAATTTTTTTCACAAAAATGTTCCTTTTTTCAGTATCTTCAACTTTTGTATGAAGATTTTTTTAAATTTTCACTTCCCGAAAAATTATACGTCATCAAACGTAGAAGGGTCGAAATGAAATTTTGTCACAACAAAAAGGACATATAACTCAACCTTTTGTTTTCAATATAGAAATAAATAGAAAAGATATCAAGTGATGGGCGAGCTGTTTTTTTGAAGCAATAAGATGAAATTTTAAGGTAAAATTTTTTTCCCAGCTCAGTTCCTTAATTTAGTATTTAAAAAAATATACTGGTACTCTAACTTCAATCGTGATTTCCCAAAAACGCCATTTTTTCTATATATGTCCTTTTTGCTGCGACACGTTCAATTTTGAAAAAATTTCAACTTAAAATAACTTCGAACTTGATCGTCAAAATCTTATTTTTGGCAAAAATAATTAGGAGCTAGTGAATTTTTTTGTGGTATAATATCAGTAAATACAGTGGCGTCAGAAAGTGAGATACAAGGGGTGCATTACACCCCTCCCCTCCAAATTCTGACGGAGATGCGAAGTATAATTTGCACCCTCCCCCTCCCGTCCAAATTACCTCTGATGGGAATTTTCACAGCATTAAAACATGAAAAAATGTCTTTTTCGGGCATTAAAAATCCAATTTTTTTAAATCTTCGCTCGGGCATAAATTAACTCACAATTATATAAACTATTTGAGATAATAGTCCAAATTGAAGCTCCCTTTTACCCTTCCTCTTGTAACCCTTCTGGTATTCCAAGTCTGTAAATCCACTTTGCACCCTCCCCAAAAAAAAACGTCCGGCTCCATTGAGTAGGTAGCTAGGTACATGTGTGGTCTTTGGATTTAATGCATACGTCGTTTTTTAAAATGTATGTTTATAAGTAAATTGAGAAAAGATAGTCTTTTTCGGAGTGTCCAGCGGTCCACTAATCTTGCTGGTGTTCTAAAACTCTAGAAGTAGGACTTTTTGCTTGAATTGTTTGAAGGTATTGATTTTTGGCAAAAAATTCTACAGACGCTTTGTTTTAACGAGATTGAATATTCTGGTCGTTTTTTTTTTTTTCAAATTAGAAATACTTACCTACTGTCATTTGAACAAAAATTAAAAAATGCTAAACTTTTGAAGGTTGGATGATTAATATTTACTTAAAAATTTATTCCTTTTGCTATTGCTATTTCTTTTTTTTTAATTATGATTTTTCTTGAAACTTTTTAAATGTGTGTGTTTCACGTATTAAATAAGACTCGTAATGAATTTCTACAATTTATTTACATAAAAATTTTCTCATTTTTCAAAAATCGTTTGCATTATATTTTTTCACTTTTTCGATCATTTACGTGAATTCAATTTCGTATGTGTCAAATCGTAATCGTATCATCAATTCAAGGGAAACAATTACTAAGTAATTTTTATTCGTTACAGATTAAGCTTGGCGGGGGGAGGGAAGTAGAATCCAGGTAAAAAGCTGAAAATAAGTAAATACCTTTTTTTCGACCTACAAAATCAATTGAAAGAGGATTTCAAAATGTTTCAAAGCCTTCAGAAAATTTTGAAAATTTCCAGCACCAAAAATTTTTGCTAGTGAAAAACGTGAATTCAACATGACAGTTACGAATTTCGAAAAATTGTATTTTAATCGATCAAATAGGTCACCAATATGAGTAATCTGAGTTTTTATGTGCTGATGTTCTTATGAACCATCTTTACAAGCTTTTGTTTTGATTTTGAAATTCTCAAAATTTTCTGAAGGCTCCAAAACGTCTTGAAATTTCTTCCAATCGGTCCGGGAGGTCAAAAATAGGGTATATACTAAATTTAAGCTTTTTTTGTTGATTGGATTAAACAATGAGGTAATCAATTTTAAAATTTCGAAAATTCTCCAAAATTCAAGAAATGAACTTCAGCATCAGAAATTTTGGATATGGGAGTTCTTTTATGATGTATCTCAAAATTTTTCTGCCGATTGGGATACCTCCCTTGTGAGCAATTTCAATAAATGAAAAATGATTTTAAAAGTTGACACTTTCGGAATTTTTCAACATTTTGTCAGATTTTTTGAAACAATTTTGAAATTTATAGAAGGAAAAAAGTATTAATATTTTAATAAAAAGTCATAAAATGAAAAAAAGATGAATATTTCGACTTATTGACATTTTAATGAAAAAATCATCTTTGAAACACCCAGATTTAAAAACTTCTGTTCTAAAACAAAACTGTTTATTTCAGTTCTTTTCAATATGTGGTAACGATCTAATGAAAAATAATTAAACAGAAAGATCAATTATTTATTCTTTGTCTCACAATTTTCAAGACTGTTGTGACGTGAAAATCGACCATGCATGAGTTTTATTTACCAACACGAAACGATATTTGTCTGCTGTAGAGAAAATACCCAAACGTCTGGACGTCTCACACTCAGACGCGTTTGACAGCCAATCGAAATTCGTCTACATGCTACCGTACTTGTGATGCAATTCCGATTATAAGAGGGTCATCCATGTTGATGTACAACATAATCGCACCGACCAGACTACACACAAAGCAGTCCATATATTTGACGCATGATGTGTGGAAATTCTACCGTAATCAGTTGGCGAGTCGTTGAAAATTAACACGATTAGAGAGGTACTCGAGTTGATGACAATTGTTCTCATACAATATGGCAAGATATAAGTAAATAATTGTTTATTGTTGAAAAATGCGTATCACAGGGAAATATTTATCGATAAATTATGTATTACGTACATTAAAAGTAATGATTGATGGCAGTATAGATTATGGCTTTGATATTTACGTCTTAGATTTCAGACGAATCAAAATTAATTCTAGGATCGGTCAATTGTGTTCCAAAATCCGAAGATGGATTTTGTAATTTTGTCGATAATACGATGCCTGATAATGGTCTCATTGTGAAAATTTTCGGAAATTTTGGAATGCTTCGGATTTGATCTCTGAAAAATATAAGTTCGTATAATTGCGTGGGTTTGATTGATTGGCATTGCTGCTTACTCGAACTTGAAGCATAATGAGAATGATTCTTACCCAGTGACGTAACCCGCATTGACACTGGCTGCTACCACTTCTAGATTAGGTGGCAAGTCGCTGATCACGTCGTGCAAATCGATTAACTCGATTTCACTTCCCAAGTTCAAAACTGTGATAATGGTTTCGTGGTTATTCAACGATCTGAAAGATATGTCAATCTAAGTGTACTCTGATTGATTTTTATAAGATTTCTCGAGCATATCTTCACGATATTGATAAGAAGTTTATCTCTCTTAGTTTGAATCAGTCAAAAACTGAAGATTGATAAAATAGACGAAATTGAGACTGTAGAAATCAGTGAAAAATTTACTGATTCGATTTGTGAATTTTCATTTTTGAATCAGAAATTTTTTCCTTAACTACTGAAATGAATAAGTAAATATTTTAATTTACTGATTGAATCAGTAATTAATTAATCTCTCATTCCGAATCAGTGAAAAGTCACTGATAAACAAACAGAATTGCAGCATAGGAAAAATCAGTGAAATTCACTTATTTTCAGTGATTTTTCACTGATTATTCAAAGAATTTCACAAATTTTTCAGTAAATTTCATAAATATCGCCGAGTTTTTAGTAAATTTTCACTGATTTCACTGATCGGCAGTGAAATTCCTCTGATTCCACTGTTGATCAGTGAATTTTGACTGCCAATCAGTGAAAAATTACTGATTCAATTAGTGAATTTTCATTTTTGAATCGGCAATTTTTTCCTTGACTACTGAAATGAATCAGTAAAAATTTTAATTTACTGACTGAATCAGCAAAAATTTCAATTTCCTGATTGAATCCAGTACTCTCTCATTTTTGAATCAGTAAAATTTATCAAAAATCACTGAAAGTGAAATTTATCAAAAATCACTGAAAGTGAAATTTATTAAGAATCACTGAAAGTGAAATTTATCAAGAATCACTGAAAGTGAAATTTATCAAGAATCACTGAAAGTGAAATTTATCAAAAATCACTGAAAGTAAAATTTATCAAAAATTACTGAAAAACTGTTAGAATTGCAGCACAATAATAAATCAGTAAAAAATTCACTAAAAACTCAGCGATATTTATGAAATTCACAGAAAAATCTGCGAAATTCTGTGAATAATCAGTAAAAAATCACTGAAAATTAGTGAATTTCACTGATTTTTTGCTGTGCTGCATGATTCGGAATGAGGGAGTAATTAATTACTGATTCAATCAGTAAATTAAAATTTTTACTGATTTATTTCAGTGGTTAAGGAAAACATTTCTCTCTCATTCCGAATCAGTGAAAAATCACTAATAAACAGTAAAAATTGCAGCACAACAAAAATCACTGAAATTCACTTATTTTTAGCGATTTTTCACTAATCATTTAAAGAATTTCACAGATTTTTCAGTGATTTTTATAAATATCACTGAGTTTTTAGTGATTTTGCACTGATTTCCAGTGATTTTCTTTCACTGACTTATTTTTTTACTGATTTATTACTGTGCTACAATTCTGACTGTTTTTCAGTGATTTTTGATAAATTTCACTGATTCAGAAATGAGAGAGTTCTGATTTAAAAATGAAAATTCACAAATTGAATGAGTAAATTTTTCACTAATTTCTACAGTGACTTAATTTCGTCTATTTCACCAGTCAATTTTGACTGATTCAAATTAAGAGAATGGGTATCTGTATATTGAACCTACCTGGCAAATGTGTATGCCCATTCGGAAATTATATACGCTCTGAAATCACCATATTTCATAGTTTTCCTCTTTCTGACCTGAGAAAGTGTCTTAAACAAATTATATCTGCTGGTTATCTCAATTTTCTGCGCTTCGACATTGACTTTCCAGTAATTCGGATGTACTGGCAGCCAAGACTTGTACTTCGAAGTGAATCCTATCGACGTAATAATTCGAATAATCCAAATATCAAGTTAAAAACGAAAAGAACCCCTTAAAAAGTTATCAAATATTTACCAGCATTCATCGTATCGTCCCATTGCATCGGTAACCTTTCTCCATCTCTGGTAGCTCCAGACGAACCATCGTTATTTGGATCTTTCCTCTGGTCATTGCGAACTTTACTATTCGTCATACCGATTTCTTCGCCATAATAGACACACGCCACTCCAGGCAACGTCATTATCGTTATGGTCACCAGATCCATATACTCTTCGCATAATCTACTTCCTATTCTCAGATTATCGTGATTTTCTGCCTATTTTCATCATCGAAATTGTAACTTTGGTGAGAATATTTTGGCCAATTTGCATTCCAAAAAATTCAAAGGATCACTTACCACCCAATTGGCAGTTGCACCTTTTGGCATTTGTTTCATCCAACGTTGGATTCGTTCATTGTAGGAATCTGCGTTTTCCAAACTGCGCAATCCTACGAATATGAAATTGAAGGGGAAATGTGTTATGGCGTAATCATCTGAACCATAGTAAGCCATCGTATTATTATCATTGGTGTAGGCTTCAGCTACCAAAATCCTGGAGAAGAAAAAAACCCGTTATAATGGCTCTTTAGGAAACCCTTCGATGGAAATGTATCTTGAAAATTTATTCTTGGACTCACTTTTCATGCGTTTGCCTTCTTCCGACACTATATTCATGCGTGTATTCTCTGAGCTCGTGTATGAATTCGTAGCTTTCCCATAAATCGGTCGTGTAAATATGGCGTAAATCGTTATAATTTGTAACTTTTGTTTTTTTCGGATTTACTAGCGGTTCGTCTGTTAATTTCTCGTCTTCTAGGAAATGCTTCGTGGCGTCCAGGCGAAATCCAGATACGCCTCTGTCCATCCAGAATTTCAAAATTTTCTAAAAAAAAAAGCAAAATCAGTTTAGAGTTTACTCATTTTCATCTTTACCAAAAATTATCCATCTGGTCCTACTTTTATTTCTTTTTTCAATTCAACGCTGCGTAAATTAAAATCTGGCTGTTTGATGGCGAACTGGTGCAAATAGAATTGTCCTCTTTTTTCGTTCCATTCCCAACCACAGCCTCCAAATAGACTCAACTATGCGAATTAAAAATTGATTAATGAAGGTTCTAAGGTCTGTACAATAAATTTCAAATGTTACAGTTTTTTTGATTTTGATTTTTCTTACCCAATTATTTGGCGGAATCGGGTTTCCTTCAACATCGAATCCTTTTGGATCAGCCCAGACGTAGAAATCGGTGTAAGGATGGATTCTGTTGATGGATTTTTCGAACCAAGGGTGCTCGTCGCTGCTGTGATTAATCACCAAGTCTGCTACGAGTTTTAATTCTGGAAAATATGCGGAATTCTAATTAAGTACTTTGATATCAAAAATATATTGAATTTCTTTTGCTTAGGAATTGTTAATTTATTAGGTGTTTATCGTATGTCTCTTTTTTTTCTTCAAATTTTGGAAAGTTGTAGTTGATTCTTCAACTGTGTGTTTTTTTTTTTTTTTTTTTTTTGTTGAGAAAATAATTCTTCCATTTTTTGCTCTCTTGATTAAAATATAAGAAATATACTTTCAAGAGTTCGATTTCCGAAGGTTGAAAAAAAAATCATTAGGAATAATAATTTCAAAAACATATAATTCTAAATTTCCATCCCTTCAATATGTGACATGGATTCAAAAAGGAAGGGATGGGTAATCAGTAAAAATTTGTATCTTTTTGATTTCTATAGGAATCCCAAAAATGTGTCCGATTTTTTTTGAAAATGTTTTACCTATTACATGATTTTAATATAAAATATTACTTGGAAATTTAAGTGATAAATCCGAAAAAAATGGTCCCAGAAATGTTCCCCAATTTTTCCAAAACATTTTTATGGCAGATTTTAATACCTAGGAATTATTTTTAGGAATTTGAAAAAGTAGGCTTAAAGGTCTTAGCACGTCCGAAGTCCTCGAAAATGCCTACCTAAATTCCCAAAAGTTTGAATATTCTGATTTTGAGTTTGGTCGGAAAATTTGTGTAAGATCTGAAAAGATTTGTTAGAATACCGTGGCATGCTCCCAAAAGTCCCAGGAGGGCCTCAACTTTACAATTTTCGGAATTTTGAGAAAGGAAATAAACATTTCTTAATTTTTTGAGCCTGAGTTCTTTGGAGGTATGATACCTACACCCCATATTGTGATTAAAATTTCTCAAGATATCTACAAAACAGTAAAAAATTTTCAAATGATTTTAACTCAAAACGCTGATTTCACAGATTACCCCATCATTCTTCTTGAAACTACGCCACTTTTTTTTTTTTTTTTTTTTTCCTTTCCTTCCCTTCCCTGGGTTCAGACATCAAGGTCTATCAGCCCATTTACAATAGAATAGTTATTTACATTAGAATCGGATTGTAGCACCGGAGTATGATGTGACCTGTTGAAAGAAATTGCCCAGAGCTGAGAAAATTATTTTATTAGGTAGACTTAGTAGTGAGAGAGCAGAGAGAGGGGCCATTGCCCCTTCCTCAATTAGGGTATGGTAAAGCTTTTCTCTAAACTGGACTATGGAAGGACATTCAAATAGAATATGGTTAATATCACAAATTGATCTGGTATCTGGATGTAATGGGCAATAAGGATTATCTAAGACTGTTATTCTGAAAAGATGATTAGGAAGAGATGTGTGTCCAGTACGTAATCTCATTATAGAAGTGGCAGCATATCTAGATAACTCTTTTATTTGGAAGAACCAAGGAAACTTTGGGATTTCTGGTTGTATGAGTAAGTATGCTGATTGGTTATTAGCGAAGGTAGATTTATACAACTTATTCCACATATTTGAGTGAGCTTTCTGAATAGAGGGGAAAAGGTCTTGAGCAACTATACCTGTTGATTGGATTCCTATTGTTATGGCTTGTTTAGCTAAATTATCTACCTCCTCATTACCTACAATATCTGAGTGGCTAGGTATCCACAATAGAGCTATTTTAATCTGATACCTTTCTTGGATTAAAGTTATTAAGTTTCGAATTTGCAAGGCTATTATATTTGAGTTATGATTAATATTACTGATGGATGAAAGAGCACTCCTTGAATCAGATATTATTAGAATTTGTTGCAATCTCCTATTATTAACTCTAATGAAAATAGCTACCTGTAATATAGCAAAAAGTTCTAAAGTAAGAACAGAGGATATAATAGGGAGCTTAAACTGTTTTTTAATTTCATATTTGGGGAAATAGAACGCTGCTCCACAGCCCTCATCAGACTTGGATCCATCAGTAAATACCAAATCCCATTCTAAAAAGTCTGTATTAATGAGACATAGAAAAGTATCATTGGATGGGTGGTCATTCTCCTGTAATAATCTTATTTGAAAACTATTGTGAGCTTTTTGAAATGGTAGGTTAAAATAAAGTGAGCTAGGTGCTGAAATGATCCTTGGATGAATTCTACAATACCGATTTGCTATTATAGCTAATAATGGAATTTTGGCTTTACAGAATCGCCATTCTTTATAAACAGATAAATAGTCTTGAAACGTGAGATCGCTTTCATTATCCATCTTTTTAATAAGAAATTTATAGCCCAGATACGATCTTCTGATTGAAAGTGGAGGAGTTTTACTTTCAGAAAGGATAGCAGGAATAGGCGTAGACTTCATAAATCTACATGCAACTCTTAAGCAAGCTGATTGGAAGCGATCAATTATATTAAGAGTGGTCTTGCTAGCGTTACTGTAAATAATAGATCCATAATCTAGTTTGGATCTTATTATAGCTTTATATAATCTTATCAATATGTATGGGTCAGTACCCCAATATGTACTTGCTAAACATTTAATCAAATTTAGGTCTCTAGATACTGACGAGCATAGGTGTTTAATGTGGTCTTTCCATGTTAAGTGGTTATCTACAATCATTCCTAAATATCTTGTTGATTCTCTTAGTTCCAATTGTTGATTTTCAATATGAATAATGACATTAGCTGGGTTATAAGGACGATATGTAAAAACGATAGAGACACATTTACGAATTGAAAGTTGTAAATATATGGAATCTAATTCATCTTTTAAGGTTTGCAATGCTTCATTTAACATATGGACTGCAATCTCAATATCTTTATTTATGGAATATACTACAATATCGTCTGCGAAGAACAATGCCCTTCCTGGCCTAGTTTGTATTGTTAAAATCAGCTTCAAAATGTATAAGTTGAATAAGGTAGGACTGAGAGAAGAACCTTGGGGAAGTCCTTTATATGTTACTCTATATTCTTTGAAAATACCAACAAGAACTATGATTTCTCTAGGAGAAAATAGCCTACATATAATGTTGGTTAAATGTTTAGGAAAATTAAGTTGATATAAACATTGTCTTAATTTTGCAATGGAAACATTGTCATATGCACCTTGTATATCTAAGAAGGATGCCACTGAGAATTCCTTTTTAATAAGAGCCGAATAGAGATCACTAACTAATTTAGTAACACAGCTAATAGTGTTTTTTCCTTGGCGAAAGCCATACATATTATCTGGAAACATACCAAGATTTTCGCACCAATGAATAATACGTTTATTTAGTATACTTTCAAATAATTTTCTAAGGCAGGAAGCTAGTGATATTGGTCTTAATTTTGTATCATTCTTCTTAGGAATAGGAACAACTTTAAATTGTAACTTTTTAAATAAGAAATCTCAATACCAAAAAGGATTCTCTCATCGCTAATAAGGGGGAAAAAATATTGAGATACCTCAAATTTTCAAAAAAAAAAAAAACATACAATTATCATTGATAATTGAAAAATATTGGTGTATACTTAATTTCTTTCAATTAGAATCGAATCGAATCGAATCGAAAATTTTCGAATTTGATCACTTTTTGAGGAAATTTTCAACGTTTTCCTACTTCAAACTAACTCAGTTTTTTTTTTTGTTATTAGCTGCCCCCTCAGATTATAAAAAATCATACTTTTTATAACACCAACTCAACATATCTGCATGAATTTTTATGTGATATTTCTTTTATACTTTTTTTTTTTGGGGGGGGGGGGGTGATGGTAGTGATGATGATGGAGTGAAGTGAATTTTTTAACACTTCTGTTTCTCGTAAAAAAAAAGATACTAAAGAGTTGCTGATATAAATTTCAAATTTTACCTGTTGTTTTTTTTTTCATTCATTAAAATTTTTAGTCCATTTGAAGTTCTCTTATTTTTCATATCAGGAGGTTATAATTTTTCGCAATGCCTCATCAAAGGAGATCATGCTAAATTCTTCTAAGTGTGGATAATTTTTCAATTTTAAATTTTAGAACTTTTTTCAAAGCATTGCAAATTTCAACCAGCTTTGTGTTCTTTTCTCATCATCTCAAGAAGACCAAAATTTTCTCGGAACGATTTTTCCGTCAAAAGAAATTACATTGAAAGTTGTAATTGAACATTTTCCATATTTAAACAGAACATTTTTCAATTTTCAATATTTTTTCTCAATTGATCGAAAATTTTAATTAATTGGAAGCTAATTTTCACTCGTCATCTAAGGAGGCTGAAATTTTTTGAAATAATTTTTCGCCAGAAATAACGACATAGAAGGGTTAAAAAATGAGATTTTACAATTTTTCAAATTGTTGATGATTTTATTTGTTCTTTTATTATTTAAGAAAAATATATTTGTAGAAGGAACCGAGAATTTAAATTCGATAAAAAATATTTGGGTAATTCTCTGAAAATGTCCATATTTTGATGTCCTTTCTTTCCAAAAAAAAAAAGTTTTTTGGGGGAAATTTTTTGATGGAAATTGTGAGTATATGGGTCACTGATATCATTTATGGTATTCGGCTCAAGTCATGCCCCCCTGGGGGGGCAGGGGAGCTGTTCGAAATTTGATTGTCCACGACCTAAGAACTTCTTAGGTCGTGGGACGAAAAAAATGAACTAAATCCTTGAGATTTGTAAGCTACAACTCAAGATAATTCTGCAATAGAAAGGACTGCTATCTAAAAATGTAAGTACTGTCATCATGGGTCACGCTAGTGACCCCCCCGCCCTACACAGTCAGAACCGTAAAATGTAATGAAAACGTCGGAACAGCGTGAACACTATCTATTCTCTGATGAACTTGGACACAGTTTTCGTGATTTTTCAAGTTTTTCAAATTCATTTTTTTCGGAAAAGGCTTGTTGAATTAAAAAACTTTGAATTACAAAGTTTCTTAATTTTTTAAGCTCTTTCTTTTAAGACCAAAACGAACTTTGTTGGTTAAAATTTCGCGGAGATCTGGAACCTCAAATTTTGCTGAAACTTGTGATTTTAACAAAATCATTTTTTATTGTAACAGAGATAGAGAAAAATCGTGTGAATGAAATTTTACGAAATTTTGGGGATGGGTTGTACTCGTTAAACCTGAGAAAATGTTCCAAGCGGATTTTTAAAATTTTGAGAATTGACCCTTCACCCCCCCATTTGGAGCCCCAAAATTTTGAAAAACGGAAAATTAACCCCAAAATCGTGTTCCTTGCGTGAAAATGCATATACTGTCGCAAATTTCAGTTAATTTGAACTTTTTTGAGCTTTTTATAGGAGCTTAAAGTTTCTAAAAAATGTGAAAACTGACCAAGTTGAAGCTCCGAATAATAAATAACTGTTATTCGTTGAGCTTTGGCAATAACAAACAGCGATTGAAGACATGTATAAACTATACATGTTTAAAATCTCAAGTCATTTAAAGCTTTCTAAAGCTTGTTACCCTTTCTGAAAATTAATGTTAATTTCAGAAGGAGAGTTTTGCCAAATTTGGCGAATTTAGTGATAGTAATCAATCCTTGAGGTGGAGCTATTTCTCCTCTTCTTTTTTTGCACTAGTTATAGTATTTTCAGATTGCCTATTACAAAAATTGGAGTCGTAATAACGATATTTTTACATTATTTACCATGGATTGCTGATTACTTAAAAAACACATGAATGAACTTTTTTTAGCTTTTTTTTTTTCAATTCTGTAGTATTTTTGACAATTTTCACCAGTATAAAATTTTCTCAGTATTTTATTTTAAACTCCAATTTTTTTTTCAAACAATTTTTCGACTAAAATTTTTTTCTAAACCTTTTTTCAGTTTTTTCAACTCAAATTTTTTTTCTACGATTTCTTTCTCACTCCAAATTTTTCTGACAAAAAGTTTATCAGCTCTAATGTTTTGCAAATATTTTTTCCAACTCCAAAGTTTTATTTTTTCCCCCATTTCAAATCAATTTTTTTCTCAATACTTTCATCAACTTCAAATTTTTCTGAATTTTTTTATCAAATCCAAATTTCTTCCAACTGATTTTTTCAACTGAATTTTTTCTTAGGTATTTTTTTTCAACTCAACTCAAATCAAATTTTCTCTCAACTATTTCATTAACTCCAAATTTTTCTGAAAAAATCTTCATCAACTCTATCAAATCCAAATTTTTTCCGACTGATTTTTCAGCTTAATTTTTTTATAAAAAATTTTTTCACCTCCACCTTTTTTTGGCAAAATTGTTATCAACTCCAAAAATTTTTCTAAATGTTTTTCAACTCAATTTTCGTTCAAAAATTTCTTCAAGACTCAAATTTTTACAAAATACGTTTTTTTCTTCTCAATATTCTAAACTTTGATTGTTGACTGGCGTCAGTTTTTAGTCCACAACTGTATTCTGGTTATCCATTCCATGTAACCAAAACTGCGTATAAAAAACAACTGATATCATCAAAAAAATCTCTGAAAAAGAAGTAGTCCCCCGCCCAGTAGGGGTAGAAATGTAAGATATTTTTTGTTACCTTATGACGGGGAGTTAGCATAATTTATCTACGAATAATACCTATCTAGTTTCAATTTTTGTTCATCAGAAGTATTTTGGTAATAAAAAGTTCTGATATCATGGTGAAATCCGCCCTAACAAAAAAATTCTCCCACTTCTGGGAAACAAAGTGAAAATTTTTTTATAGTAAAATGTTATGATATCATGGCAAAATCCGTGAAAAAAAATGAAAAAAATTCTGGGGCGGACAGAGCTCTTGAATTGAGGTTAGATTGTTAAAATTATGTAAGAGCTCTGCCCGCCCCAGAATTTTTTTCATTTGAATAGGTGAATATTATAAGTGTTCACTAATCTTCAATGCCCCTTTTTTCCCCAGATTCCTAGGACATCATGTGGCTGAGATGTAATGAGCCACGGCCTAAGACGGCAAAATCCGGGAATCGACAATTTTCACCAATTTTAATTTTAATTCTAGATAAATAAATGACATTCAACATTTTGAATGCCGGCAGTATATTCTTATCATGCATGTGAAGCATTATGGCCACTCAGCAAAACAAAATATAAACTTAGTGATGCATGAGAAGCAAACAAAAAACGCCACGGCCTAGGAGCGTATTTCCCATAACATGACTTTGAACCCCCCTGGGGACAAAGTGGGAGAATTCTAGACATCCTTTTGTGCATTGACCTACACACTCAACTATTCTAAGCAACTTTAGTTCACTTTTCCTCAAAAAAATATTAATTTAGTACCATTTTTGGGACATTGAAATTTTAAAACGTGAGTGATAACAGGCCACGGCCTTGGAACTTTTGCACTTTGGGTCGATAAAACCCCCACATAGGGGGAGCGGGGCACATTTTCAATCTGAGGGAAAGTTGGAGGAGATACTCATTTAGGATAATAAAAAAAAAAATGACAATTGCATCATTAGTGTTCGAAAAAAATCTCAATAACAGAAATATGGACATTTTCAGAGAATTACCCATTTTCTTATAAAAAACAAATCTGTAGGTAGGTAAATAAGAACATAATAATGTAGAAATGGACAAAAGCAATCATAAGAAACTCACTTCTTTTTTTCATTCCATTCGTCAATTCCTCGAAATCTTCCAGGTTTCCGAATAATGGATCGACATCTGTGTAATTGGAAATATCGAATCCCAAATCTTTCATTGGCGATCGATAGAAAGGCGACAGATAAAGGGTTTCGATTCCCAGGTCGACAAAATGATCAAGTTTTCTTGTAATGCCTGCGTCAAAAAAAATATTACACCTTGGAGGGAAATAAATCATCGATTAAAAAATGAAAAAATATTCTCTCGTTTACCTTTAATATCACCTAAACCATCTCCATTGCTATCTTTAAAAGATGGTACGTAAATTTCATATAAAATCGTGTGTTTCCACCAATCAGTGTCCAACTTGGCCAAAGCACCGCCTAAGGCCACAAGTAGCAGAATTATGGACTTGATATTCGAGCCGAACATTTTTCCTTGGGTATACTTTTTGCACTCGACACTGGAATTGAAACTACTAGAATGAAATCTACAATGCTCGATGAAATATTATATACTACTTTAATTTCAAACATATCCACTTGGAATTGTTTTCAATCATTGAAAAACAACTCGAGATAAACAATAAAACCTATGTACCTATGTAACAAGTGTTTAAACACTTCAACACCTACGTCTAAGTACCTGGACTGGATTATGAATTAATTAATTCATATTTTTCCACTCGCCAAGTAACGAAAATTTTACCAAAGAGTGAGGTAATCGATTCATGATATAAATCACGCACTGTATCAAGTGTCCATGTTCGTGAAAACTTTCCTCTCTTTATTATTCGGTTGTCTGGTACGGCCGAGAACCAGGATTATTACGATGACTTCATTGTGCAATTTTGTAACTTTTCCATTTCTTTATTAATCCCGATTTTGCTGGCAATTGAAGATACATCGAGGGATTTGGAATTCGAGTATTCTTGATAAAATTCTGCTGAGTCGATTGTGACCCTACTTCAATATCGAGTCAAGTGGACTCGAAACGGCGAAGGTGTCTGGTAATTTATTGCATTATTTTTTGCAAAAAAATTCCAAAATTGTCGTCATTAGTCGGAAATATTCGACGAGTGGACCCAAAATGCTCAAAAATACGCAAATCTTTACGTACTGGAGGAGACATTGGTTTAAGCGAATCCGAATGATTTTTTTGAGGTAAAAAAATTTGAAAATGCTTGGGAGCATTCGACTTTCAATACGAATAATTTACGATTCGATCTTCAATTTTTTTTTACATATGTATTTTGATATTGAAAAAAATTTCTCTATCAAAAATTTTGGTTACTTTAATTATTTTACAATCTTGAAAATTTTTTATTCTCTGACTAAATTTTTACTCGTAACATTTTCTGTCTTGGAATTTTTTTCATTTTTTTTTTTTTGTCAAAATAGAAATTGTACTGAAAAATGTTTACAATTTTGAAATTTTTTTCTCCTATCACTGCCAAAATTTCTTCTTGTACGCTTTTTTCAATCTTGAAATTTTTCTCGGAAAAATTTTTACTTGTAATATTTTTACGATCTGGAAAATTTTTTCTTATCGGTCAAAACTTTCATTCTTCAAGATTTGTCCTGTCTTTAAGAGTTTTTTTGTTAAAATTTTTACACTTATTCTATTATTCTAGTATTTTTTTTCAAGTTCGAAATTTTTTCTTTTTTTTTATCAAAATAGATACTGTAAAAATATTTTCAAATTCTTGAATTGAAATTTTTTAAAGTTTGAATTTTTTTCATTAGTTGGTGTCTTGAACATTTTGATAGAAGGAAAATCAAGTTCGAAAAATCACATTTTGTGTGCAAATTTTACCTAGTAAGTAGATATAGAGAGAAGAATTAGGTGAAAAATTACGCAGAGGAAATATTTTCAAGATGAAGAAAGAAGTCATGAGTAGAAATTTTGACAAAGGACTGAGAGGAAAAAATTTGCAAATTAGAATTTTGACAGAAGACAGAGAAAAAAAATTACAAATTAAAATTTCAACTAACTAACGGTCTGAGAACACGAAAAAAAAATTTTTCACGATGTTGATAAAACTAGTAGTTATTTTGACAGAAGAAATAAAAAAATTATAAGATTGAAAAATTTACGAGTAAAAATTTTGAGTGTGAATAAAAAATTTTCAGTATTGTAAAAAAATCACGAGTCAAATTTTTGACAAAAAAAAATTTCCAGATCGAAAATTTGAAATATGTAAAAAATATTCCAGTTCGAATCAGTGGCGTCGGAAGTTTTTTTGGGGATAGGGCTCAAAATGAGTACGTAGAATTGGAATACCAGAAGGGTTTTCGGGGGAGAGGGCAAAAAGGACCCTTCTTTCGCATTGTTGCTTCAAATATTTCATATAATTGTAATTTCGTTCATGCCCGAGCGAAGCTATGAAAAAATTGGGCGTTTAATGCCCAAAAAAGACATTTTTTCATGTTTTAATGCTTTGAAAATCCCTATCTGATTTCATTGGGAGGGGGAGGGGGGACGAGTGATTATTTGCACCCCGTTAAAATTTTGGGGTGTAGATACTTCACTTTCCAACGCCACTGGTTCGAATCGTAAATCACTCGAACGCTGCTCCCAAACATTTTAGAAGTTTTCAGTTTTCCAAAAAAAAATCATTTTATTTCGTTAGATTCAGACACGTAAACGAGAATTTTCGACTATGTCCGAGAATACCCGAAGCTTAACGAACATTCGCGAAAACATCCGAATATGGACGAACTATTTATGTTTGATACAGAGATAGCGAAAAAGCGAAAAAACCCAAAAATTAAATCGATTTGTACGCCATCGAGTTGCGAAACAAACAACTAAATATGAAATATAAGGCTTAGGAAAAACTGATGATACGGAATTACTGTTTACGTCGAATTCCCTCATCGCTAATGCCTGCTTCGTAATCGTAATAGTTTCCAATCGAGAAAAATACCCGGAAAAAGATTGAAAATGGAAAGAGCTATACCTTGGAAGAAAAATATTTAAAGGAAACTGCGTCGAATTTCAAGCAAAATCTCCTCGCTTTGCTGCTACCGTCGTCGCCGCGGCCGCCAACGATGATAATTCAAAACGGAAATATAATGGAATATTTAATAAAATGTATAATTAGAGAAAACATTCGTCGGCAAATGGGCTACACGCAGACCGTTCCTGTTTTGAGCGGTTCGTCCCCTTCCCCTGCGCCCTCACAGCTCATTTCGATATCCGCGGTAAATTCGAAAATCCCCGTAGATGTGGCGCAGCGCGGCCCATTTGTACTACGATCGTAATGAGTTGTCATTAGACGCCGACGACTGCCACGCCGGATTGTGCTTCGGCGAATGGAACGTGGAAATGAAAGGGCGGTGGATGTAACGAGAATTGTCGGGTGCTGTCGAATAATGAAGCTATTATAATTTTTTCCATCGTAACTAAGAGTGTAGTTCGTAGTTTTGAACTCGGATGTGTTTTTCACTTTTTGTAACGGTACGATATGAGGGCCGCGATTAGGAGAGCTTGGAATGTGTAAAACGTCCTACGTTAACTTTTCAAGTACATACATATTCAGCTCTCTATCTACCTATTTACTTAGTATGTAAACCATCAGTTCTCATACGTTCGAACAAATTATTCTTTCATTCCTTCGAATAAGTGGATTGATTTTTTTTTTTCGAAAATGCAATGTTTTAAAAATCAAACTGAGTTGGCTGAATCAAGTTGATAAAAATTGTAGAGATGTAAAAATGAATGAAAAATACTTCAAAATTTACAAAAAATCATTAAAATATTTGGCGCTGGTTGAAATTCCGTGAAAATTGTTCAACAACGCCTGTTGAAATTTCTGAAATCATGAGGAGAAAATAAATAAAATTTGAATACTTCATGGAAATGATATGTACTTGCATGTTAGAAAAATCTGGATTTTGCGTTCTGAAATTGTTCAAATATTACAAATTCGTTGAAAGCATACACAATTTCTCAAACGTAAAATTTTAGTTTGCAATAATTTGGCAATAATTTAAAGAATAATTTTTCATTTTTCAAAGATCGGTTTCTCGATAATTTTGTGACTTTTTCGAAGATTGTTTTCAGATCAAAAAGAGTGCCCCAAAACAATTGTTGGTTAGCTTTCCATGGGTCTCCGTCGTCGTCCTTCAGCGTAAAAACCATTCACGATTGTTGAAATTCCACATTTTTTCAGTTTTTTTTTTCAAGTCGATCGGGTAAAAATTGAGGAAGGTAAAGAGGATTTGAAAAAGAAACCATAAAAATGTCATTCTACAAAAATTAAAATTCGTGAGGAAATATTTTTCAGAATTGAATCAAAATTTTGACTCATTGCTTTTCAAAACACTGTAAATTGAAGGCGATTTGGTGATTCTTGATTTTTGGAACTTTTAGCATTCTTTCTCTTTTACTTTACCACAGCAAGGGTAAAATATTTGTGGATTTATTACCATTAGGACGGAATAACTCATAGAAAATTGAGGATGAAACTGGAAAATGTAAAGGACAATGCCGAAAAGAAACCTATGAATGATTTTTTGTTACATTAAGTATAATGTACCTACAAATGTTATGATCCAAAAAAAATGAGAAGAGCTTCCCGCGTCGTTACAAACACTTTTAGAATGACTTGAGAAGGTCTCCCTCCCCCCCCCCCAATTACCAAGAAATGAAAGTTTTCCTACACTGCACTGTCTGAAATAAAATTATTGCACATGTTTTTTTCTGAAAATTTCTCTTTCGCTTTGCTAAGGAACATTTAAAACAATTTTCAAAAAAATATTTAGTTTTAATTTTTCTCCTTGTTTTAAAACGAGATTCGTCGTCATTCTTGATGAAAATTGTTATAAAATCAAAAAAAAAAAGAAACGACTAAACGAAAATTTTTTGTTGTAAAAGAATAAACACTAGGGTGGAATGAAAAAAAAAAACCCCATTTCTCGGATTTTGAGCAAATTTGGTGGGGAGGTTAACTTTGAGTGGGACACCTCCCAAAAAATTTTTGAGCCCCCTATGGGTACGGGGAGGAGAGCAGGAGATGCTCAAAGTGCACCTTCTTTTGAAAAAACGCTGTTTTTTGTATTTTTTAGTCGATCAAAATTGTGTGAGAAGCGTTCTTGGCACTTAAAAAATGCAATTTGAGTTTCTACATCTCCCTAAACAATCGCCATCCTTCTCCGATCAAAACTCAGACTGCTACCAGGGGGTTGAAAAGTTGCAGATTGCAATATTCCAATAATATGCAATTTTCACTAAGTAGGAATGATATTTTTTTCATCGAGTAATTGAACAGATTTTTTTTTTCAACCACTGAAAGTGAATTTTGAAAAAAAATTGAAAATTTTCATACACCAGTGCAGTCAACAGCAAATCATAAAATTCCAAAGTACGGAATTTATATCGACTTCGAATTGATTATTTTTTCGCCTGAAAATATTATGTAAGTATTTTTTTTTCAATCACTAGAAGTGTATTTCGGAAATTTTTTTGGAAAATTTTGTATGTCAGTGCAGCCAGTTACAAATCGTGATATACTACACTATGAAATTTACGTTGATCTCAAATTAATTTTTTTATCGTTTGAAAAATAATTTTTCAAACGATAAACTGGTAGAAGTCTTGAGTTTTTATCGGAGAAAGATGGCGATGGTTTAGGGAGATGTAGAAACTCAAATTTTTTTTTTAAGTGCTAAGAAGGCTTCTCACACAATTTTAATTGACTAAAAAACACAAGAAAACAGCGTTTTTTCAACCTCCTGCTCCCCTCCCCTCACTCCTTGGGGGCTCAAAACTTTTTTGGGAGGTTTTCCACTCAATGTTAACCACTCCACCAAATTTGTTCAAAATCCAAGATAAATGTTTTTTTTTTCCACTCCATCCTAATAAACACACAAAAAATACTTTTTACCCGAATACCTTCATAGGTACCTATTTACATTAATTTTTTCCAAAAATAATCAATTTCTTTTTTAAAAACAAATTAAAAGAACAAAACTTGGGGAAATTTTTGGATAAATCTCCCTTTTTCTTGTTTTTTTCTCTTGGAAAAAATTCACCTTTTTTTATAAAAATTATTTATGTTTGAAAAAAATACAAACAAGGACGATTTTTTACCATTTCCTCAATTTTTTTTGTTTTTGTTTTTTTTTTTTATGAAGAAGATTGGCATTTTTGAAAAAATTATTGTTTAAAAATAACGACCAAAAATGAAAAAAAATTTAGATTTTAGATTTTTCAACCTTACTCAATAATTTCTCACTCACATGTTCTATCTTATTGAATTTGTCACAGTTCCAAATTGAGATTGAACTCACCATGTTTTCATTCTGTCTACGTCATTGCCTGTATTTACATATAAAAATCTGTTATGAAGGTTTTTGAAATTTTTTTACCCTTTTTTCGACCTCAGATAGATCGTTTTGCTTGCTTAACTCTGGTAACTCGACGATTAATACTGGATAACTAGAAATACGATATGATACGAATGGTATTATTGAATATTGTAGTTGGTCTTGGAACTTGTGCCGGAAAACGACTGCAGTATCTCGAAACATTTTCCAAAGATCGAATTACGTTCCTAGTTGTTTTTTTACCCCTTTTGTAACAAGCATGATTAGAACCCCAACGATTCTTTTTTTTAGGTCTTCAGATCGTTATCTTGATTTGTCTGTTGAAAGAATGGCATACGTCCTTGATTTAGAAACATCATTATTACTGTGCATTGAGAACTTACTGATAAGAGATGCCGGGAAATACACCCCTAAAAATAATTTCCTCGTCACACAGTCGTTTTTCCGCAATTAAATTTCGATTCTTCGTTCAATTATCGGATCACATACTGTGAATAATGAACTGAAGATAGAAAAAACGTGCGAGGAAATAAAAGCGATGAAATTATCGGAATTATTTTTTTTTAGGCGGATAATGTTACGGTTGCTATTCAAGTGTTTGTAATATGGTGCAACGATTTTTCATCTTTTATCGAATTTTGAAAGGCCTATGTCAAAAATTGTTGGGAAATGACCTCAAAAAGACGTGGTAAAAATTTTAAATTTTTTGGTTCATATTTTCCCTTCTTCCCCACCCCCTGGCAAAAGCTAAAGTATTCAAAATTCAGAATTTTTGAATTTTTTTGTGCCTCTTTATGAGAATTTGCATTACAATTAAAGCACACTTCATTCGAGTTGGAAACAAAAAAACTGGAAAGAGAATCGGAATTGTAGACAGAAGGCATCGAAACAGTATACGACACGAGTTACAACAAAAACAGAAAAAAAATCCTTTCCACCATTTACCCCTTTTTTCTACTCTTTGTAGAATCTTCTTGCAGTCGTCGTTCTCGGCGTTCCTACAATGAATTGCTTTTCAATTAATAGCAAGAATGGAGACGGAAATTAAAATCTATTTTGCTGTCTTGTTTCATTTCTATTCTTTTATTTTTAAGGGATTTCCATGTTGTGATTTTTTTTCTTCGTTTTCCCCTCACCTCTCAGCTTACCTTCTTCGCCAGGGTTACGCTTTCGACCCCTTGTTCTCTTATCACTGGCACGCTCGCGCTCGTTCCGCGCGAATTTAAATAATTCGCCGACGAAGTACTATTTTCCTTCTCGGATCTGGCTTTTGTTTCGGTTTTTTATTTATTTATTTTTATTCTGAACCTTTGTCTGCGATCTTAATAGGATCAAGTCGAGAGGGTTAATAGTGATCGGAGCAGAGTTCACGAAGGGGATGCTTTAATTGATGTTGTTTTTTGTGTTTCTTTTTAAATTGTTTTTCAAATTCGTATAGCCTACGAAAAATAAATGTTTTTTTTTTAATTTTTTTTCTTGATAATTTCTGTACGCGGAAGCATCAAATTTGCCCAATTCAAATGGTTGGAGAAATTCTTTTGGAAATGAGAAATTGAAAAATTGTAACAAATTCATGTATGCGATTGAAATTTTCTAGAAATTGTTCTTCTGGAAATTCTCAAAATGTTCATAAAACTTGTTGAAAATTTAGTGAAAATTATTAAAAAAATATAAAAGCGGTTAAAGGACGATAAAATTTTCTAAAATGTAAAAAATATCAAGATTTTTGTAAATTTTCATTTTAAAATTATTTGACTAAAATTGTTGAAATATTGAGAAATTCAATGTTAAAAAGTCTAAAACTGGTTTAAAATGTTTGAAAATTGCCTAAATTCTTTATGAAATTTGTCTACCACGCCAAGTGTTCCATGAATCTTCTGCCATAATTTTTTGGGGGGATGAAATCAGGTACCGCTAAAAAAAACTTGAGTTGAACATGTCGTCGATCTTAAAAATTGAAGGGGCAAATGCTATTTTCGAAAAAATCAGGATAAAATTTTTTTAAACATGAAAATGGATCTACTTTGAGAGACTTTTTGCCCATCTTTAAAATAAAAGGCCCACAAAAAAATTATTCGAAAAAAATCGAAAAAATAAACTAATCAAAGGAAAGGATTTTTGGTTGAAAACTAAAGGAATTTCATTTTGAAAACTTTTTGCCTAACATCAAAAATAAAGGGGACTGAGGGGCATTCAAAATTACGAAAATTTGAAAATTTTTTGAAACCCATTTATTTTGAGTGGCCCGCAGCTTCGTCATTTTTGACGTTAGGTAAAGAGTCTTCGAAACAATTTTTTTCAGTTTTCAACGTACTACATATCTCTTCCCTTGATTAGTTCATTTTTTAGAATTTTTTTGAACCTATTTCAATTTTGAAGTTAGGCAAAAAGTCGTGGAGTGAAAATTTTTCTGTTCTCAAAGTACTGTCCATTCTCACGGTTGAAAAAAATTATTAAATCCGATTTTTTTAAAACCAGAATTTGCCCCTTCAATTTTTGAGATTGACAGCATGTTCATTTTAAGGTTTTTTTGTAGTGGTATCCAGTACGATTTATGGAACACCCTGTATATCGAAATTTTATCCTGATTTCATACATCATCTGTAAGTACCTAGAAATTCGTTATATTTTAGAAATTTTTTAATTGTTTTACAAAATTTTCGGATAAATTCTAGTAAGTAATTCTTTACAATTTTATTGTTGATTCTCAGCCAAATTTCTAAATTTTTCAATTTTTCTTCAATATTTTCCCCATTTTTAAATTTAAATTTTATTTATGTGTCATCTTCAGTAATTCTAAAGAAAATTATTGTAAATTTTTACAGCATTTGAGACACTTTTCATGTTTTTTTTTTTTTTTAGTCATTTCTACATCTTTTTCGACGATTTTTATTGAATTTTCAGTCATTTGAGCATTTTACTTATTTTTTTTGGTTCTTTCGAACAATCTTACCCTTTATCACATTTTCGTCGCTTTTTTTTTCAAATGCAATTCTTTTTTTTTAAAGTCAAAACGCAATAAGTTTTATTGATTTTAAAACCCTTGAATTGGGATAAACCGATTGGGAAGGGAGCCAAACATCGTAATTTTTCAACCTGATGTTTTCTGTTTCGATTCTTTTCATACTCAAAATACCTTTTTTTTCATTTTTTCTAAAAAAATTGAATGATTTCAAAAATTTTCATCTTCAGCTAAATTTTCTCAACTAAACTACTGCAATTATCCAGAAAGGAGGCCACCTTTCTCCTACTCCTTCTTGGTTGCGACCTTGTACTTGAACATTTTTTACAATATTTTTCTAAACTTTCACACCATTTCAAAAAAATGTCAACAAAATTTGAATACAACTAAAAATTATGAAAGAAAGAAGGGAGGTTGTAAAATATCTAAAAATATAAAATTAAAAAAAAAATGTTGTATGTGAGCATTTTACATCGTTGGATATTTATTCTTCAAATTTTTCGACACGAATCCCTGTTTTTTTTTTTCATTTTTTCGGGATTCTTTTCGAAATATCATTTCATTTGTTGAGGTAGAAAAAAAGGACCAGATAAACCGTCCTGTAAAATAATACAGTGGTATACGAAACGGTACAAATGTTAATTTAATATGTACACGATATACGAGGGTATTTGGCCAAATACTCGCACGCCAGGTATGGAAAATAGGTACCTGTTTGTATACACAATTGACATACGATTAAGCACAGTTTAATGGACGTTAACGTTTTCAACGTGTTGGTATATAAACTCACATGGGAGAATTTCGACGAATCGAGAGGGTACAGAGAGGACGCACGCTTTACTCCATATAAACACTCAAACAATCGTATTTACGATGTTTCCTCGAAAGATGACGACGACGTGAAACGCAGCAGGGAAAAGGCCCAGTTACACAGCCAAGCCAAGCCTGTCATCGTCGTATATGGATGAGATGACGATGACAGCATCATAACCCCCTTCCTCAGCTCCTACGTACCAATCATCCTGAGCTCGATAGGCTCTTGCCTGTGTTACGAATTCCAGGAAATACGTATACGTAGGTACCTATTTATCCGCAATACTACCGTAGCGACATTTAATCAACGAAATCGAAAACGCGTCGATATTTTCATTATTAATCTAGTTTTCGGCAATTGTACACCTGCTGTCTCTATTTCGCCGTCGGTTTCCCGGGGACTGCCGGAAACGATGACGACTGCGACGACAGGGACCACATTCGCGCACAAAGATAACTGCGTAGTTCGTATAGAAGAAGAAACGAAAAGGCCAAGGCAGGGCAGTTGTATATCGAGCATGGTTCTTTTTAAAGAAGCAAAACGACGACGAATATTCCCATTGACGAAAGTAATATGTTTCGGTTTGACGTGCTCGCGAATTGTTCGACGTAACGTCTCACGTTTTCCTTTTGTATTTTTCTCGCGAATTCGATATTTTCCTATATATCAGGGGTGCTCGCAAAAGCCAGAAAAAGGTCGAACTTGTTGCTGGATGTGTTCGCAGAAAATCGAATACGTATACGTAATTTTTCAAAGTGATTCTCGATTTTTTGCCATAAAAGGAGAAAGCTCCGGTGATGTTCCGAAGGCAGATTGCCCCCCCCCCTGAGGGTAGGAGGTGAAATCTGTAAAAAATCCTGTTCAGATTTTCAATTTTCCCAACTATACTTTGATACCTACAAACATTTTTTTTCACCCTCCCACAGTACTCCTTTTTTATTGCCCATCTACTCTGGACTTCAATTCAACTAAATTTTATGGTAGCTGCAGCGAACATAATTGAAAATTTTGAAAATCAGTGTACAAAGGCACGAAACAGAACATTGGGGGGGGGGTGGATGTCACAAATTTGCTGACCGAACTAAATTTCAAAGGAGTTGACCCCCTCTTCATCTTATTGAAAAATTTGATTGCGTTTTATTCAAAAAATATATACCTAATATTGAAAGTACAAAACTGTTCAATTTTTCCCAGCATGGGTGAATATGGGCAATTGTCCTTTCGAAAATGATTATTTGATCATTATTAATTCTGCTTTCTCTTCGAAAAAAAAACAACACAAAAAACATGAAAGTACCATGTTCAACTTTCCTAATTTGGAAAAATATACGAAGGTACAAGGTGAATTTTTCAAACTCGGGAAAATATTAGAATTTTTCCAAGTTGAGAAAATATTAAAATTTTCTCAACTTTGGAAAATGTAAAAAAATTTTCACTTGGGGAAAGGATGAAAATTTTTCCAATTCGTGATGTGAAAATTTTTTGAACTTGGGAAAATATTACAATTTTTCAGACTTGGGAAAATATGAAATTTTTTCAAATCGGAAAAATACAAAAATTCTCTCAATTTGGGAAAATATGAAAATTTTTTCAGCTTGGGAAAATTCTTAAAAAATTTTCAATATATGGAAATATACAAATTTTTTCAACTTGGGAAAATCTGACAATTTTTCAGACTTGAGAAAATATGACAACTTTTCAGACTTGAAAAAATCTGACAATTTTTCTAACTTGTGAAAACATAAAAATGTTTCCAACTTGGGAAAATACAAAAATCTGTCAATTTGTGAAAATATGTATACCAATTTTTCCAACTTGGTAAAATATAATATAAACATTTTTCTAATATGTGAAAATATGAAACATTTTTCAACTGAGGAAAATCTGACAATTTTTCAAACTTGGGAAAGTATGAACATTTTTTCAACTAGGGATGGCATGAAAATTTTTCCAACATGTGAAAATATGAAAAATTTTTCAACATGGGAAAATCTGGCAATTTTTCAAACTTGGGAAAGTATGAACATTGGGAAAATATGAGAATTTTTCAACTGGGGATAGCATGAAAAATTTTCCATGTGGTATGAAAAATTTTTCAACGGGAAAATCTGAAAATTTTTCAGACTTCGGAAAATATGAGAATTTTCTCAACTCGGGAAAGTACAAAAATTTTCCCAACCTGTGAAAATTTAAAAATTTTCTCAACTTGGAAAAATTCTTACAATTTTTCAGACTTTGGAAAGTATGAACATTGCGAAAATATGAAATTTTTTTCGACTCAAACTTGGGAAAGTATGAACATTAGGAAAATATAAAAATTTTCTCAACTTGGAAAAATTCTTACAATTTTTCAGACTTTGGAAAGTATGAACATTGCGAAATTATGAAATTTTTTTCGACTCAAACTTGGGAAAGTATGAACATTGGGAAAATATGAGAATTTTTCAACGGGAAAATCTGAAAATTTTTCGGACCTGGGAAAATATGACAATTTTTTCAACTTGGAAAAGTACGAAAATTTTCTCAACCTGTGAAAATTTAAAAATTTTCTCAACTTGGAAAAATTCTTACCTACATTTTTTCAGACTTTGGAAAGTATGAACATTGCAAAAATATGAAAATTTTTTCAACTTGGGGGTGGCATGAAAATTTTCCCAATATGTGAAAATATGAAAAATTTTCAACATGAGAAAATCTGGCAATTTTTCAGACTTGGGAAAGTATGAACATTGGGAAAATATGAGAATTTTTCAACTGGGGATAGCATGAAAAATTTTCCATGTGGTATGAAAAATTTTTCAACGGGAAAATCTGAAAATTTTTCAGACTTGGGAAAATATGAGAATTTTCTCAACTCGGGAAAGTACAAAAATTTTCCCAACCTGTGAAAATTTAAAAATTTTCTCAACTTGGAAAAATTCTTACAATTTTTCAGACTTTGGAAAGTATGAACATTGCGAAAATATGAAATTTTTTTCGACTCAAACTTGGGAAAGTATGAACATTAGGAAAACATAAAAATTTTCTCAACTTGGAAAAATTCTTACAATTTTTCAGACTTTGGAAAGTATGAACATTGCGAAATTATGAAATTTTTTTCGACTCAAACTTGGGAAAGTATGAACATTGGGAAAATATGAGAATTTTTCAACGGGAAAATCTGAAAATTTTTCGGACCTGGGAAAATATGACAATTTTTTCAACTTGGAAAAGTACGAAAATTTTCTCAACCTGTGAAAATTTAAAAATTTTCTCAACTTGGAAAAATTCTTACCTACATTTTTTCAGACTTTGGAAAGTATGAACATTGCAAAAATATGAAAATTTTTTCAACTTGGGGGTGGCATGAAAATTTTCCCAATATGTGAAAATATGAAAAATTTTCAACATGAGAAAATCTGGCAATTTTTCAGACTTGGGAAAAATGTCAATTTTTTCAACTTGGAAAAGTACGAAAATTTTCTCAACCTGTGAAAATCTAAAAATTTTCTCAACTTGGAAAAATCTTACAATTTTTCCGATTTGTGAAAATCTTATAATTTTTCACACTTGGAAAAATCTGACAATTTTTCTGACTTGGAAAATCTAACAATTTTTCTGACTGGGGAAAATATGAACATTTTTCCAAATCACGAAAAATATGACCATTTTTCTTACTCAGGAAAGTAAGCAAATTTTTTTCAACTTGGTAAAGTATGAACATTATTTTTTCCAGTTTGGGAAAATATGAGTACACATACGTAGTAAATTTTCCCAATTCATGGTTAGAAATGGAGAATTTTCCCAACTGAATACTGAAAAATTCTGCTAGGGGTAAGTTAGCCTCCTCTTCACTTCGTATCAGTACATCCGTCTCCGGAAAACTTCAAGTCGACGAAGGAACAAACGTTGTCAAAAATATTTGCCAAGTAAAGAAATCCAATCTCGTCGTAGTGCTGTTTACCAAAATTCTACCTGGTGAAAAATTTCAATTAAATACGAATTACGTGCTAAATTTAAATTATCTATTACGCCGCCATGATAAAAATTATCCTCTTAAGAGCGTTCTGCTTCTGCTTTTCAATGCTCGCCAAGATAAGTGCAAAAATTAAATGCGAAATCACGTATAATACGACGAACGTTGTTTTGCTTTTTTTTTTTTCAAAAATGTCCTGGGAAAGGAAAGAACGAAATGACGCCATCCAATATACCGAAAAAACCTCGAAAGAAAAGAATAACAAAGAAATAATTAAAAGATAAAGAATATTATACCGTTTACCGAAGAAAATTGTGTTACTTTTGTGTTTGTACCGAGATCGCTTATGAAGGTTTTGCATCGTTTCGGTGTCGTCGTGTTTTTTTTTTTTTCGAAATGTACGTTTTTTCGGTTCTTTTTCCATCGCCCTTTTAAGTACTCAGCGTAATGGTGGTTCATTGTAATGATATATCTCGGTGTTTTTTCTTCTAATGTACCAAAAGAGTTTACTTTTCGTGTGATCTTTCTCAAAAAAAAAAAAAAGAAAAGGCAAGATACGCAGAAGAAGTATGAGTTATTTAATTAAGCTGCTGCTCGAGATTCTGGTTTGGTATATTTTTACTCATACGTGAATTTACGTCTTTCTCGATTAGTTTATTTATGTAGTCGAGGAAACTAGGACGAGAAAAAAACCCGAAAGGGAGGAAAAACACGCGGAGCGAACGACGATGAAATTTCATTAATAAATAATTCGTATTCTCGCTCTTGTGTTTTTTTTTTATCCTCCGAAATGAAGAAGCAGGAGCAACATCTTTGCATCAGTCGTTTTAATAAAACCAATGCGAGCTCATATGCGACGGGGTGAAGAAGGGGAGCAGTTTTATATGTATAGAAGTAGGTATCTGGATGCCAGGCGCCCTTCCCAGCTCCGGGTTTCCTTCATATATGTATATGACGTGGCACCTCTACATATTTTCAATTACATTGCTCTCTCGTGTATGTCAAGAGTGTAGACGAGTGTTTGCTTTACACCTTTGCACTCGACGACGAGGACGAGTTGTTGCAACCCTAAAATGTAAATGAGTTTACCCGTTAAATCTTCATTTTTATCGTTGGTACGCTACACGTTCGCGAATTATTTATTTACGAATGCATTAAAATCGTGTCAGCGTCGTGATGCCATTGCCGGGGCATCGCGTCGGTGTGGAAAATTGTCGAAGCGAAGAGTTATCTCGGTTTTTTGCTTGGCTCTGTTTATTAAATGCTGGATGATTAAAGAGGTTTGTTGTGTACGGAATTTGCACGAGTGTCGATTAAGTTGTTAAGTAAACAGAGGTGGTTGGGGAGAGGTAGGTATTTGTAATAGTGTCTCCGTTTCCATGCAGAACTTGTTCTTCTGTTTGAAATGTTGGAAAATGCGACAAAAATTGGAAAAGTTGGACAAGGAAGAGTAGATGTTGAATATTTAAGGTGGCTGTGAAAAGTTGTGTGTTTATGAAAAGATAAATTATGGGATTGAGAATATTAAGGAATTGTTCATTTGATGAACCGGCGATTTCTAGAATTCAAATCGATTCAGAAAAATTTTTGAATTCCAAAAACTTCCAACATTTCTTGGAATATTCTATACTTTGGACATTTTATAGGATTTTTAGGGTTTGAAATATTTTGAAGTTTTTCAAAATTTGGAAATTCCAAGCATGTGTGGAATCAAAAAATTCCCCAATTTTCCAAATTCCCAGATTTTTCTAAATCTAAACATTTTTGGAATATAATTACTTAGGTACCTAAAAAAAAAAACGTATTTTCAAAATCCGAAAATTCGTGAGAAATTTGAAATTTAGGAATGAGTAAGGATTTGAAAACCTAAAATTTCAAAAATTTGTGGAATCCAGAAATTTGGAAATTTTTGAAATTTGAACTTTTTTTTGTTGTTTTTGAAATTTATTCTACCAAAAAATTCTAGGAATTTTTAAAATTCAAAATTTTTAAAAGTAAATTTTCTCGAAGTTTTTAGAAACAAACAATTTTTTAGAAATTTTTAAAAACGAACATTTTTTAGAATTTTTAAAACTTGAAAACGAAGAATTCGTGGAATTCTTATAATCAAAAAATTGTTTTAAAAATAAATTTTCTAGAAGTTTTTAGAAACAAAAATTTTATGTAATTTTTTTGCATAGAAAATGTTAAAAGTTGACAATTTTTGTGATTCAGAAATTCGAAACAATTTTCAATTTTAATCAACTCTTAAAATATAAAATTTTCAGAACTTTTTTTTTGAAATCTATGAATTTTGAAAAATTTTGCAACCAGAAATTATTAAGTAATTTACAAATTCTGTAAATTTTAAAAATTGAAGTATGGATTTCAGAAAATTTTGTAATCTGAAAATTTCACAAAATCGTGATACATTTTTGGATGCTGAAATATTCAGATCTGTTTGAAATTCCATCTGTAATGTAGGTAAACATTTTATAATGATCAGAAAGTATGAATGTAGAAATTCTAAACATTTTAGGAATCTGGAAAACCCTGAATAATTTTAAATTTCGAACATTTTTGGAATCCAACAAATTTTTTTGGACTTCGGAAAGTCCAGTAGGTAATTCTTAAAATTTAAGGGGTTCGAAATTTTTTTCCAATTCTCAAAGTTTCAGATTCCAGTAATCTGTATAATCTAGAAATTCAAAAGAGAAAGAATTGAAATTCAAACATTTTGAAAAATTTTGTGCCTGAACCCAAAATTTTGGAAGTTTTTGGGCTTCAGAAAGATTTGGCAAGGGTTTGGAATCATAAGAGAATAACAAAAACATATTTTTGGTTTCAGAAATTTTTAAAAATTCAAAAAATGTTGATATGTAGGTCGACATTTTTTGGAGGTTTAAAAGTAGCTATTTGAAATCCAGAAACTTTCGAAATTCGAAAATTATTGAAATTCAGAAATTCCAGAAAATTTGGGATCTTGAAATTCTGGAATGTATTATAATTCAGAAAATTTGATATTGTCAGTCTTACAATTTTTTTTTAATACGAACGATATTTTGGTATTCCAGGAGGAAGAGCCATGGGGTTTTGCAATCAATCGGATGTGAATTGAAGTGTGATTTGGCACATTTTGAAGTTAATTTTAATCAGGAATAGTTTTTGTATGTATGCACCTAGTTATAATTTCACTTGCTGTGTCCTTGCTGTACCTTCAATTTTTTCAGTTAAAAGTGAAAAAACTGATTTTTTCGGGGGGGGGGGGGTATTCTCTGAAACTAATAGATCAAGATTTCTGTTATTTGGGTTTTGATATGAACCGTGTTAAATCAAAAGAGACCAAGCGACATCAAAAATTTCACCAAAAAACAAACTTGAAAGTACGATAACTTCTGAAAAAGTTGAAGAAGGGATAATAAGTATGAGAAATATGAACTCTAGTAACATTAATCTATCAGTAATTTACGTGTTCAGAAGCTTATTTTGTGTTCCCAATGAGAAATACGTTAAAATCTCAGCACTCTCAAATTTGTCGATTGAATGTTGGGGAACGGCTTTAGCCTCAAAACTTCTTTTGTGGATTGAATGGAAATATAATTAATGAATTTTATATTTGGATACTGGATAAAATTACCTCTGTATTGTTTTCGTACATAATCGATCTTTTCCGGAGCTCGTCGTGCATCTTCGGCCGATTCCGCCGTTATTATGTTGCACTGTCGTCAATTTACCTTCATTTTCAGTGGCGATCAAATATGTTCGGACGACCCTTGACTCCTATGGTATGACGTCAACTGAATATTTGTTTACATTCGTGTATTTTCGGTCGTTTTCGGATCTCTTCATGTGTATTCAATAATTTTCGACCGATATCGTGTATCATCGTTGACTTTCGATTATTTTTTCAATCTACCATTTTTTTTTCATTTCTCATTATTCTGTAAAAAAAACCACACATTCTCTGAAAATAATCTAAAACACTCGAGATGATCTCAATAGCTCCACCAAACCGTAAAACAAACCAATTTGGCAATTTCACACCACATCGCTCAATGCCTCATTCGTATAAAACACATTACTCTCATACGATGAAATTACGACAACCAACTCGATGAAAATTCGCGAAAATTGGCAAAGGTCGATTTAAAATTTCCAACTCCGCAGTTTATCGGGCATCTCGGTTACTAACAAGTTGAAAATTAGATATGAAAAATTGTTATTTTGAAATTTATCGTCGATAGAGGAAAATAATCACATACCCATGCGACGAATTTTTCACACAGTTCATTTTTCATTCATCTCGTGCATTAATTTGACTATTATTTTGCCCGCCGATGGGGAAAGTGAAGGGGAAATAGCATGGCATCGGTAACATCAGCTCTATGACCTTGACCAATGCGGCGAAAACTTCGCAGCGAAAAATTTTATTACTGCCGAAGTTAATTTCGAAGGGGAATCTGTGCCAGTCTGGTGGAACATTTATTGAAAATTCTTTCAAATAAGCCGGATTTAGGTCGGCATCACGTAGTTATTATGATACATAATATTGGGCGAAAATTTCCTCGGTTATGTAACATTTTCTCGTTCAACGAAGATGAGTGCGTGGTATAATAAAGAGCAAGGTAATATTTTTTTCTTGGCTTGTTAGAGACGACACGACGACGACAACGACGTTGAAAGACTCGTATATTGAATCAGATTTCGGTCGGCCTATAGCAACTGTGTGTGAAAATTACTCATACAGTATGACACAGAAGTCTTGTCTACTTGAAACACTCCTCAATATCTTAGAACTGAAAAGAGATACCAAGACGGTTCAAACGGCAATGTATTCCTGGCGACGACGCACAGTGGGGCAGAATGAAAGGGTACCTCCGGTTAAGATAGGTGAATCGGCCTAAGAGCTACTTTTTGAAACTAACCATCAGACATTATTAGGGACCCCAAAAAATAATTTTAGGTCGTATTTTCAACCCCACACCTCACTCCCCTTCACCCCCACCCCCCAAAATGCCGAATTTTCGTCAAAAAATCCTATCTCGGAACCTAATGAACCAAAAATTCTGAAATTTATGGGGTGTATACGAAGAGTGCTGACCAACTTTTGAGAATTTTTTCGGATTTTTTTTGCACCGCCTTCTAGCCAAAATCCCACTTTGAAAACTTAAAATCGCTCTAATTTCGAAACTAAAAGACACACATTTTTTCTTTTTGGCACAAATATAGTCCTACCTTGCTTGGTACAATATAATGATATTTTTTCAGATTTTTAGCGTTGGGAGAGCAGACGAAAAAATGCGGTTTTCTATTCAAAAATGCTCATTTCGTCATTCACGCAACCAAAAAATTTTGAAAATATTTTTATGGTATGAATGGGGAAAGGTAACAAATTTTTGAGAATTTTTTATGAATTTTTTTGCAATGCATTCCAGCCAAAACCTCACCCTCAAACTTTTAAAATTGCTCCAATTCCAAAACTATAAGGCAAACATTCGTTCTACTTTTTGAAACTAACCACCACACATAATTAAGGACTCCAAAAATTTTTTAGGATGCATATTCCACCTCCCATCTCACTCCATTTCACCCCCATCCTCCCAATATTTAGTCTTGTCAAAATATTCCATTTTGGTACCTCAATGAACCAAAATTTTGAAATTCATTGGTATGTAATTTTTTTCATCTAGCAATGGAGAAGAATAAATTTAATTATGGCTTGAAAAAGAATGCTCCAACCTTTTGTACGACAACTTCTTTCCACTGAAAGATGAAAAAAAAATTATGGAACAAAAAATTATTCTTTTTTAATTCTCTACAACTTTTGTTTCAACTTTTTTTCATATCTCCGTTTTTTTAAAAATTTCTTTGACAACTGGTTCGAAACTGCTGAACTAGTTCCAAAAAACCATACAACATTTTGATCATCCTAGTGTGTAGACTTTATTTCAATAAATAAAAAATAAAAAAACGGATCTCTTATATTTTAACCAAAGTGCGAACCGAAATTCAAAAAAATTATTTTCAAAGAGCATAACTCAGCCCCTGCAGTTTGAAGGTTAGGCAAACATACATACTTCGACTTGGGATGAGTGACCCACTCACTGGTTGGAAGGAGCGCGGTAAACTTTGAAACACCCTGTATATTTCGACACCCAACACAATATTTTTCAAAATTTTGAGTTTTAAACCCTCCAAAGGGGAGGTTTCTCAAGTGCTGGGGTGAAAATAAGTTCAAAAATGAATTCAGCACATAGAAACCCCCTAATTTGATGAAGTATTGTACATACATATGCGGTAGATGGATATCTCGAGTAGAAATTTCATTATAGTTAAATTTCTCGCCATACTTTATAATCCTCGACTCCTTCTGTGTTATTTTCTTCTACCATTTGGTTTCTTCGCGGAATAATAATTGGTTAAAATCTTCATCTACGACCTTCCTTCTCCTCTTCATCAACATCGTATCGTCTTCGAAAAACACCACCATTGAAAAAAAAATGGAAAATAAAGGACAAAATAACAAGGAGCTTTCGGGTAATTAAAAAATAATACAATCGATAAAATAAAAGTAAACAAAGTCTGTTATGAACGAAAGTGTTCCATATTCTGGCAAGGAAACGTTCACGTCCATTTTATACCGAGAAACCCAGAGGCAGCGACGAACGCGGGGTTTAATCTGCAATATTCCACTTAGTCTTACGACCGAGTGTAAAATTTCGGTCGAAATTTGTTGACAAAACTTTCCACATTGCGGAAAATTTTCGCACAAACGCCGCAGTGGCGCAAATTTTCTCACGATTGTTCGGACGACTCTGGTAGACCGAACTTCGTGCATAATACAAACTATACCGCATACAAGCTCGAGAAAAATAAAAAGGTCGTTCAACAAGTCTTCTTTCAAACATGGGTACTCGAAAACGACCACATTTACGTACCAACTCGACCTTAAAATTTACCCTCACCTCGGCTCGAGCTACCGCCGAATCTCTCAGAAAAAAGATCAAATAAACGAATAGAAAAAATTACGAAAATGAAATAAAAAAACGATTAATTAATAAATTTTTCGACTCGCGAGGTAAAATGGCCCGGAGGGATGTGGGAGGCAAAGCTTCGGGATAGTTACGAAATGAATGTCGCTGCCAGGGGCGACCATTGAGACCCGTAAGACGTAACTTTAAAGTGAAATTAAACAACGCGCGAGTAGATTTAAAGATAAGAAGGCAGAAAAAATTATGATGAAAAGAAATTCAGAAGAGGAGAAAAAAATAAGCGTAGTAGAAAAAAGTATACTCCGGTTGAAGGAAAAGTACGCCCCAGTGCAAAGATTAAATGTAAATAAAAAATGAATTCGAGAAAAGACTATAAACCGAAATGGTACTTTTGAAGTTTTAGTCTGTGGCGCGGTGCCTTGTCGTTGTCGTTGGCACTGCGCTGCCGAGAGTATTTTTTTCTTCTTTTTCTACTTCTATGGTCATTGGAGTGAAAAAATTTTTAATTAAATTTTTATACAAAGTGTGCTTAAATGTGAAAGGCGCGAGTTAAAAGAAATAATTGTTTTATCTAAATAAAACGTTTAACTCGCGTTAACTTCTTCCTCCTTCGCCGGCCTTCGTCTGTTCCCGAAGTTCGGCTCAAGAAAGCAAGAAAAAATGCCGAAAGAAAAGCTCGTCGTCTTTATGGGTCCTCGAATGCGTATACTTTACTTATACTCGTATATATTTGCCGCACACAGCGTAATACGATTGCGGTGTTATTTTGTCACCCGTCCTCGAACCCCCTTCCTATTTCGTATTTTCTTTTTCCAGTGTTTTTTTCTCGCCTAGTTTATATGTCGCTGCCTCCTTTCCATTTAACTCGCGCTAACTCGCCGGAGTCTCTCCCTCATTTTTTAATGGCTCAAAGAACGACTTAGGTGTACGCAGCGTCATCGTCATTGCTACGCCGACTGAACCGCAACAATTTCCGAATTTTTTAGAGCGGAAGAAACGTACACGTGATAAGCAACTCGCTCGCTTTCGTGTAAGTTTCGCTGGTAGCGAAATTTTTTACGCCTCGTGTATGAAAATTGCGCGAGATAACTTCGCCTTCGAACAAATAACGAACGATCGTGCGTAAAAATGATGACGAAATTCCTGGCGAAAATTTCTCCTTTGTGGAGGTATCTTATCGAATAGGTATTTTACCCCTGTAACGTCGAGTTAGGCAGCTGAACGTACAAGGAAGTGGGTTTGGTTGCGTAAGCTCGATTTGCAGGGGTTTGATGTAAGTTTATGGTGTATTCATGAGGTATGAAACACCTTCTGGGCCCAAGGATGGTGATGATCCAAGCGGTGGGGTCGTCAGGATCGAAAATGGGGGGGGGGGGCAAAATAGTCAGGTCTCAATAATTGAACATCCGCGCGGGATTCTTGTTAAAATTATTTTTATGATTTATTCTTGTTTTAGACACTAAAACAAATAAATTTAGCTGAGATGCCTATTTTTTTCCCTCCCCTTTTTCCCAGGGTCTACTCCCAACATTTCAAACGCGCGTACCGCCCAATCTGTGGGTCATATTGAAAAAATTTTCAAACAAAAGTTGTTCCTCAGCACCTAATGTACATTTTCATTACTCATCAAAATCCATTTTAGAGCAACTCCTGCTCCCCAAATTTGGAAACAAAACATGTTTTTGAGAAAACCTCAAAATCACGGTTTCTTCATTTTAAACGAATAGTTTCGGAGATACGACAAAATTTGTAATCACAAAAAGTATTCAGAATTGAATTTCCTTTCCAATGAGCTCTATCACGACCATTTTCACCGAATTTTCCCGACAGAATGGACCTCTCCCCCTTCCTCGCTTTCACAAATGTTGGACCCACGAGCAAAATTTGGTCCAACATGAATCTCGATAATAAATTAAATTAGGCATTAGATATTGAAGAACAAAAATCGTTCAATTTTTTTTCATGGGTCCAACTTTTGAGATAAGGGGGAGGGGGAGAGATCCACCCTGTCGTGAAACTGTTTTGAAAATGGTCGTGATAAAGCTTATTGGAAAGGAAATTCAATTCTGAATACTTTTTGTGGTTACAAGTTTTTCCGTATCTCTGAAAATTTTCCTTTAAAATGAAGAAAACGCGATTTTAAAGTTTTCTGAAAAGTGTTTTATTTTCAAATTTGGGGGGCAGGAGTTGCTCCAAAATGAATTTTTATGAGAAATGAAAATGTACGGAACGTGTTGAGGAACAACTTTTGTTTGAAAATTTTTTCAATTACGACCCATAGATTGGGCAGTACACGCGTTTGAAATGTTGGGGGTGGACCTTGTTAAAAGGGGGAGGGGGAAAATGTGCATCTAAGCTTAATTTATTTGTTTTAGTGTCTAAAACAATAATCAATCATAAAATCAATTTTAACAAGAATCCCGCGCGGAAGCCTTTTTTGTTCAATTGAGATCTGACTAAAAAGGGCCGTGTGTTGGACAACTTTTTTTGCTTTTTCGAAGTGGAAAAGGGGCTGACTAAAAATGCACAAACTTTGTGCATGAGTGGCGTAGGAAGCTTTTTTTGAGAGGGTTCAAAGAGGATATGAAGACTTGAAGTACCAGAAGGGTTTCAAAGGGTAGGGGGTAAAAAGGAAGGCTTTTTTTCGCACTTTTGTCTCAAATAGATTATAGAATCGTAATTTTGTTCATACCCGACCGAAGAGAGGGTGAAACTTTGAAAAAATTGGATTTTTAATGCCCTAAAAATACATTTTTTCATGTTTTAATGCTTTGAAAATCCCTATCTGATGTAAGTGTTATGTAAATTTATAAATACAACATAAAATTTGGGGGCCAAGCGGGAGCCAGAATTTTTTCGAGGGGGCCTCCCCCACATTGACGACGCCTTCGGATCCAAGTTGCATTGAAACGTCTCGTTGTTCAATTTTGATGAGATTTGTGAATTGAGCCCCTGAATTTTAGAATCTAGGCAATATTTTCGTCAAGTTTTGCCTGGAAAATTGCTTTTAGGCAACTGATCGTGATGCAGAGTATGTTTATTTGCCTGGTTTTCCGCTTGCGGAGTTGTTGAGTGGATATGCCAATCTCTAAACCACTATTTATCGAAAATGGGCAATTCATTGGCTAACTCCTAATTATTTTTGCCGCGAGTAGGATTTCGACGACCTAAGTCCAAATTTATTCTAATCTTCAAGTTCAAATTTTTTCAATTTATGTAATTTTATTTTTTTTCCAAAATTGTGTACAATTAAAATTTTTTCTAAACAGTAAATTTTTTTTAATTTGCAGTTTTCCCAAAAGTTTTTCAATTTTGATTACCTATTTTGAATATTTTATCTCATTTCATATTTTTGAAGATTTTTTCAATTAGCAAAGAAGACAATTTGAAAAACATGAAGTTGAAATTTTTAAAAAAATTCAAAGAAAAAATTTGAAGAAACATTTTACAATTAGGTATTGGAAAAAATTTTCGAGTTGGAAGAGATTTTTAAAAAAATAAAAAAATCGAAGTTTGAAAAATTTTCAGAAAGTTTACAGCTGGGAAGTTGTGGCTGAACATTAGAACGACTTGGTAAAAATTCCACCCCTGACTCCACATTCATCATTCCCCCACCGGATCTTAAAATTTGATTACCTAAAAGTTCTGAAAAATTGAGAAATTCTGACAGTATTTTTAAAAATGATTTTAGTCCCGAGTGTCTGTATCCAAAAATATAATTAGAATTTATTTTTCATCTTGATCCTATTTTTCAGGTTATTTGGAATTATTCAAAATGCCTACCGCCTCATACATTCTCTTTTTTTTTAAATATTCAGTAAAAAATTGAATTCATTTCATATTTAGGCACTCTCACCTTCCTAATGCATATTTTCTTCATTTTAAAGAAATTGTTTGGAGGAGAGGAGAAGGAGTATTGAGAAATCATTGCTGATGATTTTTGGGGGTTGAAATATTCAAATATGTGACCCGTGCAGGGACAGGGTACCTAAAGTCGGAAAACATAATTTTGAGTTAGAGACAAAAATATGAAAAATGGGCAATTTTTTCCAAAATTTTTTTTTTCGCTTTTTTAGGTAGTTCAGACCTCTACGCAGCTTTAAACGTGTTTTTTCGATTATTTTTTTTTTGAAAGTCATAATTTTTTCTAATTTTCAAATGTCTCTATCTCACCGAAAAATTGACTTAGGATGCTCATCCAGGTCTTAAAATGTTCCGCATAGTCTCCCCTATCATTTAAGCCAAAAAACTCATTTTTGAAAAATCCGACTTTAGGTACCTTTTCCCTGCACGGGTCACATATGTGTTTTCATAATTTTTGGAATTATATTTTCGTTTTTGATTTTTTACTGATTAAGTAAATATTGAAAAATTGAAATTTTTTAAGGGCTCCCTGAAAAATAGGATGGACTTGAAAAATGAAAGCCAACCGTATTTTTAATCCGTACAACCATTTTTGAAAAAAAAAAATAGATTGCAAAACGATCATCTTCAGTAATCTTCCTAAAAGTTGAAAAAATTAGGATTTATAATTTTGAAACTTTGAGCTTTTGCCAAAGGGCATTGAACATTGATTTAAAATCTCAAATTTTTACCACGTCTTTTTGAACTCATTTCAAACCAATTTTTTACTTTGAAAAAAGATGGAATCGAAAAAATCTTCAAAAAATGAATTATCCAGGTTGATGAAGAACCACTTACCTACTTTTCCAGTGATTGAAAAAAAATTCATATTCATATCACCTGCAGATGCTCAAGCCACGTAATAAAAAAGACTTCAGACGACAGGAATTCTTCCAAATGATTTGGTCATTGTAGAATAAAAATGAACGATATCTCGACTTTGTCACGCAAAAAAGAATAATATCGTCGTGTTAGGTATAAAATTTACATAAGATATTATCGTCTGGCGCTGTCCTCTTCTGTCGTGCATACCGACGCGACGTTAGATTGACGCTTTCATAAGTCCATGTACCTATGCGTATATTTGTACGATACGTGTAGTAAACGAAGTTGAATTTTCAAGCGAGCAGCTGTACACATCCATGTATCTGTTCGGTAGGATATTTCGGTCTGTATAAATAGCAAATGTACGTATATTGTACATGCACCGCAGAGATGATGGGACACGAGACGATGGCGTTGGCGTGGTCTGCATTTTAAGGCTTAGCTTTTGCGAGTAATTCGACTCGAAAAATACGCGAATAAACGACTTCTGCGAGTTTTTGCACGTTTCAAAAAAAAAAAAGAAAGAAAATATTTCCCCTACGAGCTTTAAGAAGCAGTAAAAATGTTCGAAACGTTGCGCTGCTGTACGTATAGTCCAAACCCCCAGCAAACATAAGGACGACGAAGACCGTACAACTTTTTTATTTTATTCAAAACCAGAGTTTAAATGTATGCTGGTTTTTTTGGTCGCGTGGAGAATATTTTCATCGGTAATAAGAATTTAGATATTTTTAGATGGTTGACCTTCGACAAATGCACTATATGTTTGTTGGCTGGAACTTGATATCCAATACAGGTTTTCTAATGTGAAATGTGTTTTGTTTTTTCTGTTTTAGGTAAGTGTTTTACGGTCTGCTTCAAAAATTTTTACCATAAATGATTTGTTGTTATGGCTCAGTTCGTTGGTGTTAACGTTGGTGTTCTGTAAGTACCTAATTTTAATTTGAAATTTATTGGTGTGATTTACATACGTGACTTTGTTTCAAGGGGGGGGGGATGGACTGTAAAATAAACTTTCTGAGAAGAATTCGTGCGAGAAAAAAAGTATTTTTTTGTCAACATCTTGAGAAATATTGACTATATTTTAATAGGAAATTTTGCTAGGAATTCGAAAATGTTTATTGAAGGGCTGTATCGTGCTATCGAGTGATCTAATAAAAGGCCCCAGGCATTGAAATTTGGAAAATTTGATCCCATTTTTTTCACAATATTCGTTTTTTTTTTCAAAATTTTCATTATTTTTAATTCTCATTTTGTTCAAAATTTCTAGTTTTTCAAATTTTTTATTTTTTATGAAGGATTTGGTGTGGTAAGGGGGGGGTGTCATTCGGCCTATACTGAAACTATGCCAAAATCTTCATGTCATTCGATTATATCTTGGTAGAAGATGAATTTAGATCACATAAGCGAATTTTTACCTCACCTTTAGGGGGCTGGGGCCACAAAATACGTGATTTCCAAAGTTAAAATTCTATCTCTCCAAGTTTTCAATTGATTTTTTTCCAACTTTGGACGTAGATAGAGGTATTGGAGGGAGTACCTAGAAATTTTTAAAGATTTTCCCGACCACTATAATAACTTTGAATTTGATCATGAAAATTTTTAATTGACCTGGAGGACACAATTGTAATGCAGCCAGAAAAATAATTTGTAATGAAATTTCTCCATGTATTTCACACCTTTCAAAAATTTCCAGATTTTTTCTAGGGGTGAAAGTTGGTCAAATATTAAAAAAGCCGGGGAAAATTGATGAAAAACAATAATTTTAATAAACAAAACATGTGACCGTTCACGAGAAAAGGGACCTACGGGGTCATTTTACCAAAACACCCTGTTTGACGAATTCGGGACCGCAAAATCCTGAAAAATCTCCCGCGGTCTCTAGAATGCAAAACGAGCTCTTAAATCGACATTTTGTACAAGAACTTCTTCAAGTTTTATTGAAAAAAAATTGCAAAAAAGTTGCAAAAAAATTTGTTCATTTCAAAATTTGTTTCTACCGCTATCTCCTTTTCTTCCGAGGTGGTTAAAAAGTTGAATAAACCCCTCCCGAGGTCTCTAGGAGCAAACCGAGCTCTGAGATCGACATTTTGTACAAAAATTTCTTCAAGTTTTATAGCAAAAAAATCTCGCTGTTTTCGTAAACTTTTTTTGATCCGTGGTCCCTTTTTTCGTGGATTTAAATATTTGACCAATTTCCACGCCTTGAAAAAATATTTTTAAAAATTCTGAGGAATGTGAGAAATTCATTATGAATTTTGAAAAAAAATTGTCCGCACCAAAATTGTGTTATTTAAACCGATTTGAAAATTTCAAGGTCAAATTCAAGGTAATTATGGTGGTCGGAAAAATCAGAAAAATTTCTTGGTACCCCTCCCTCCTCTCTAATATTTAAAATGTCAAAAAATTCATTTAAAATGTTCAAAAATTCATTTAATATGTCATAAAATTCATTTAAAATTTCATAAAATTCATTTAAAATGTCATAAAATTCATTTAAAATTTCATAAAATTCATTTAAAATGTCAAAAAATTCATTTAAAATGTCAAAAAATTCATTTAAAATGTCAAAAAATTCATTTAAAATATCAAAAAATCGATCTACGTGCCAAGTTTGAAAAAAATCTGTTGAAACTCGGAATGATAGAATTTTTACCTTGGAAATCACGTATTTTGGAGGCTCCAGTAGGGTGGGCCGAAAAACCAAAAATTTTGATTTTCGAAAAGTTACCCCCACAAAAGTTGTTAGCTGGATAGACCAGTAAATTAAAATAAAAAATTTCAAAATCGATTCATATCTTCCGATCGCGCAAGAGCCTTCAATTCTTCAAAAATTGCCAAAAAACCAAAATTTTGAAAATTTAAAAAAATTTAAAATTGACTAAAATTAATTTTAGAACTTCTGTAGTGACTATCAAAACCAAAAAGCACATTTTTTTGGAAAAAATCAGTGTTTTATAACTTTTTTTAATTTTTTTCAGAGGCGAAGAAACACGAGAAATTTAAAAAAACTATAAAACATGGATTTTTTCAAGAAAGTTGTGATTTTTGCTTTAAATAGGCCCTAAATAAGCTCTAAAATTGATTTTGATGAATTTTGATTTTTTTTTAAATTTTTAAAAAATTATGAAAATGTTGAATTTTTGACAATTTCCGAAGAATTAAAGGCTCATGCGCGATCGGAAGATATGAATCGATTTTGAAATTTTTTATTTCATTTTTCTAGTCTTTCCAGCCAACAACTTTTGTGGGGTAACTTTTCATAAATCAAAATTTTTGGTTTTTCAGCCCACCCTAGGCTCCAGCCTCCTAGGGTGAGATAAAAATTGACTAATAATGCGCTCTAAAAATCATCTTCTACCAAGAGAAATTGAATGACGTAGAAATTTTGACGAAGTTCCCCCAGACGCTAATTGTAGTTTATTTTGGGACTTTTAGGAGCATGGTGCAGCCTTCTAATTATTTTCTTCAAATTCTTCGTAAAATTCTAAACTGCAAATAAAATTGAAATTTTCAAATTTTCCGAATGTGAGGTCTTTTTTGATACGACCCTCAAGCTAACTTTGGTAAAATTTCCCATCAAAATGGGGGATTTTTGAGACTATGTACCTACGAGACTTGAAAAAACAGCTTCAATCCAGTCAGTGAAAAAATGAACGAGTGGGGAGGAGGAGACAGGGTATTCGTCCTTGTCCACTTCTGTCTTGGACTGCGTAAAATTCACCGCATATCTTTGCAAGGACGAAAGAACAGACGATAATAAATGACCAACAGTTTCATCTCACGGTATCCTCAGACGAGGAAATGAAATAGGGAGAAAAAAATTATTTACGCAACGTACTGTATAATGCCTACCATTTCTATAATAGTATAATAGATACGAACGACGTACGCACTTCTATCTACTCCAGCTTCACCATCCTATGGGCAAAATAGAAAAAGAAATACCGCAGAAAAAAGGTTCTTTTTTGGGTATGCTCGCGAGAGAATAAAATGGTAATAAGAGAAGTGGCGCACGTGGCTGTGACCGGTAGATCGACCGAGGAAAAAGGCAACCAGAATACAATGCGAATACGTACCTTGGAAAAAAAAGAAGAAACAGACGAATCAGCCTGACGGAGCAATATCGACTCGTACGATACGATGAATACCGCGTGTGTATTTAGAAACGAGCCAAGGTGATTTCGCGCACCAGCGAAAAAGAAATTACCGACGAGATGAAATTTTTTCCATGTAAAATAAACATCATAAATTGATATTTTTTCCTGCTGGAAGGCCACAGCAACCCATCCAGAAAGCCTGCCAGCAGGTAAGATGGTCGGTAGTATGCATCAAATGTATTAGATAAATGTCTTGTCCGAAAGAGTTAGGTTTAGGGGATGAGGAAGTAGAAGGGTACGAGCTATAACACGTATTCGTGTGTCTCCGTGTCTATAGTATGTATTGTATATTGTACTCCGGTGGCGAAGGTAGCGGCGTTATAAAAAAATACCCGAACGTGACGAGCGTAGTAAAATAGAGGTCATTTTTTTGCCTTGCCTTTTTTTGTTGTCGTCTTCGGCGTCGGAATGTGCTCGAGTGGTGGAAAATTTCGTTCGATTTTCCGACGTCGTTGGGGGTGATTTTTATTGAGGTTGGTTGAGGGATTGATTCTTTTGGGTTTCTGATTGATTGTTCCTCATGGTAGAATTTTCAGAACTATCTGAAATGGGGGCGATCAGATCTGAATTGAATAAGTTTTCCAAAATAGCCTATCTGTGGAATTGAAGGCGTTATGTGGATGGCTCAGTTTTCGAGGTTGGATCGAACAAGACTAAGAGATTGGGCAAATGGCTCCTTCAACATTAACTTAATGACGAAATTTCATTTTTGCCCAAAAAATTGGATTCAGATGATGACTTTCTTGACGATTTTTTTTTGAGTTCTATAAATTAGAATGAAAAGGACTTGCAAAAATCAAATAAAATATCGTAAATTTTAAATTTTTTGTCTTTTCAATAAGTAAGGCTATTTCAGTTCATTTCATATCACGTTTGAAGGGAAAATGTATATTGAAGACAAAGATAGCGATAACAAAATGGTAGATTAATTTTTCAATTTTGAATTCGAATTTGATCTCAAACATAGAAGTTGTTTCATTAAGGCGTAATCCAAGTGGAAGATTTTGAATGATTTTGGCCCCAAAACGATTTATTCCATTTGATAAAATTCAGGATCGTTGCCACCCGAAATTGTTGCAGGGGAAGATGGAATAACCAAATGTATTTTTTTGACCATCATTTTGCAAAAAAAAAAAAAAAAGATTCGTCGGAGAAAAAAATAATTAAAAAGGCTAGAACTTTTGGGTTCGCGGTATTTCATTTATTTCGGAGTTAGTTTAGTAGGAAACAATTGTTTTTAAAAATCTTTAAAACTATGCAAATTAAATTTTAAATTTTAATCTTCCTTGAAAGTTTACTTTTGGAGTTTGGGTTAAAATAACCCTAGAAATGAATTCAGGAGCTCAAAAAATATAAATTTCGATACCTCGTTCGATATTATTGAAAGAATTTTCGATTTTGATGACCCCTGAAGATAGATTTTCATAGGTTTGGAGTTAAAATAGCCCTAGAATTGAAATCAGGGGGTCAAAAAAAATTAATATCGATATCTTAATTGACGAAATTAAAAAAATTACAAATTTGATCTCCCCTGAAAATCGACTTTCGAGTTTGGGGTCGAAAGAATCCCAGAAATCTGAAAGCCAATTTTTAATTTATTTCAAACAATTTTTTTGAGCTTTTCCTTAATTTTTTTGCTACGGTTTGCAATTTTTTGTGCTCATGTTCTGGGAATTAGAAATTTTTCATAATTTTTTTCAACTTTCAATTTGTTTTAAACAAAATTTTCGAACTATTTCGTCAATTTTTTTGCTATACTGTACAATTTTATTATGCTCATCTCCTCGGGATTAAAAATTTGTTTTATTTTTCGACTCAAAAAAGCTCCAAGTTATATGTATCTTCATTTGTGTGCCTTCGAGGTCACACTGTTTAGTGATTTAGGCGTCAAAATTCATGTTTCTGACCTTCTGAATTTATTTCTGGAGTTATTTTGACCCCAAAACGAAAAGTAAACTCCAAGGAAAAATCAAATTTCAAAATTTCCTATTAGATGTCGATATCCACGGTTTCTTACCTGGAAATTTATTTCTGGACTTATTTCGTCCTCAAACCTAAAAGAATACTCCGATGAGGAGGGATTCAAAATTGAAAATTTTCAACTTCAGAGAATTACCAAAGTATCTATTCAAATCCATACTTTTTGACTTCCTAAACCCATTTCTGAAGTTATGTTGACCTTGAAACGAATAGTCGACTCTCCAGAATCAGAGAATGGGTACAAAATTGAAAACTACTTATTTAACCTAACCGAATTACGGAATGAAATCACCATTGGAGAGGATTCGGGCCCGAAAATTGTTTCGAATCCACTATACGTGAATCTCGATTCATTTCAATGATTCAATTCCAAAAAAAAACATTACGGATTCGTGAAGTGGATTCGAATTTTTTCAAAAAATTCGTCTGGATTTGTCTCGTTTTCGTTTCAGTGGTGAGGGGGAGGGGTAACACTGGTCTGCGTTTTTGAGGAGTCTGTAGGTGCTCGATAGGGCAAAAAGGGGGAAAATAATATTTTTGTCGCCGGGGGGGGGGGGGGGGGTTCAAACCAAAAATTTATATTGTAAGTTTGGTTTATGCTGTTTTATGGGTTTACTCGTGTAAGAACTTTTTTTTGTTCGTCAATTTGTCCCCAAGAAATGAATTCGTGGATTCTAATCACGAAAACGCGAAATATATATTCGAATCCAAAAAAAAACAATGATTCGTGGATTCGGATTCGAATCCAATTTCCGGTGGATTCGTTTCAACCTTGATATAAAAATCCATGTTTTGTGACCTATGAAATCAGTTTTTGATTTCTTTAAATTAGAAGAGAAAAACAAAAAAAAACTCCAAAAGAAAGTAAAACCTCGATTCAAAATTTAAAAAATTTTCCAATTGTTTTTCAATCTGTAGATTTTTTGCCTCCAAAATCCAATGGTGCGAAATCAGCCAAGAAATATATGCTAGAGATCAAAGAAATCTACATTTTGAAATAATACCCGATTTAGAAATGTTCAAAATTTTGAATCGACCTTTTTCCCTTCTGAGTTTTTTTGCTATGAAATTATTCAAAAAAAATCTTTGAATAGAATCATGAATTTTGGATCATTTTTAATGTGAGTCAAAACTAATCACAGATTTGTGTTCTACGATGAAAAATTTATCGGAAATATATATTTTCTTCAGTTCAGAATTTTAAATCAAATTTCACTGATGTGTATGAAGTACCTTTCGTTTCAAAACGACACCACTCGTTCAAATGGAGAAAAAAATTAAAATTTTTGAACCATGAAATTTCCACGATCTTGGCTAAAAATGAGCGAACAGTTCTGATTTCGCTTAAGCAGAACTCGAGTAAAAATTTTTTGATTTTTTTTAGGACCAGGCAAGTTTTGGAAAATCTATTTAAAACTTTTTCGCCAAGAAACTACAAAATTAGTAAAATTAACGGAATTCTATGAATTATTTATATTTTTTAAAATCCTATTGTGATGTTTCGCCAGCAAAAGGGACCGTTTCGTTAGAAACCTGATTTCGAGGAAAATGCAAAAATAGATGTTCGGGTCAAAATTGTCGTTTTTTGGGGTTTGGTCGATTTTGATAGAGAATTTCATGTTCTTTCACCCAGTATGTTTGAAAAGTTTCGACCGAGTTCGCAAGTAACAGAAAAATGCGATTTTCTGTGACGAAGAGTGATATGATATTTCACCATTGCAGGGAACGCATTAGGTTCCAACACGAGCATTTCAATGTAAAATATATTTGAAACGAAGCATCTTAGCGAAAAACTTACTGCTCGTAGCAGAAAGAAAATGTCATGTTCTACAATTTTGGTGATAATGATTTTTTCGGTATCTAGTTCCTTTCCTCGCAAAATCTAGTTTTATGTCAAAAAATGAGAAAATATCAAAATTTGATAAATGCAGTTTTTTAACAACATCCCAACTAATCACTTTCCATAAAATTAAATATCGTATTCTGAAAGAAAATTCCACGCTCTACAATTTTTGTTTTATTAATTTTTTTCCTAGGATGCTTATTTTTTTCACAATTTTGTTTTTTATGCTGAAAAAACGTAAAAAAAATGTTCATAAAATTTTAAACGCGTTTTTCTCGAAACTACGTTTTTTGAAGTTTCATTTTTGAAAATTCGCTGCTCAGAGAGATCTGAATGAAATTTTTTCGTTTGGTCTCATTTTTTTTTAGAATTTTATTGGCTATCACGTAGCATGAATAATTCGATTTTCACGAATCTAACGAAGTGGTCCATTTTGCTACATAACCTCACATATAAAAACATTACTTTTGAAAAAAAATGATTTTTCAAAGATTTTTGAATTAAAATTGATTTTTTTACAATTTTTGATAGGAAATGGAAATCCTATTCGATATTCACATTTATTTTGATTTTTTGACCATCCTGAAAGTTTATATTTCAATTTTATCAGAATTTAGAGCCAATTCTCATACAAATCAAGGAAGAGGAAAATTAAAATTTTTTGGAAAATTAATCAATTAAATTAAAAAAAAAATAGATTGCACACTTCTGGAAACCTCCGCCATAAATATGGTAATTAAGTTCCCCTTAGTTATTATTCGCTGGAATATTCGTCTCGATGTTAGCTCAGCAGTCAAAAATGAAATTCATCTTGATGAAATGACACGGTCGATTGAGGTTATTAGGGAATTCGTCATTTTGGGCAGCTGGTAAAATTCGAAAGCGAAAACGACGTTGGATATATTACACACCATACACGACCATATACAAACTAAAATTTAATCGATACGTTTTTCAGCAAAATATACATTACGTACGTATACATCACACAGATAGGCATACATTATATTACGACGATGATACCGCGATGTGTACAGTGACACGTCGAAGTTATAACATCATCGTCGCCCTGCACCGCATCCCTTCTCGGCTGCGGCAAGAAGGACGGGAGTTTATGACGATACGCGGCTGTAACACTACTTTTTCGATAATTTATGAATATTAATTCGTCGTCGGCGTGTTTATTTTTCTCATTATTTGATTTTAATTGCATTACTATCGTAAATCGTAACAAGGCGGAATTATTCATGAAAATTTAATTCTCCGTTCGTTTCCCGAACGGCGACCAGGAGCCGAACAAGGGGGGAGAATAAATGCGAGAAATGACGGCTCTTTTCGCTTGTGTTTCCATGTATATCTATCGGCCGCAGTATAAATGTGGAATCGGCACCATTACGCCTCATTTTCTGTTTAGAAATGGTCTGGGAATGGGCGAGAGAGTTGAAAAGGTCGATTAATTACGTGAAATTTTACTCGTCGTAAATCGAAAAAAGCACTAGGAGCAATGTACTCGACAAAACGATGGCTCCGGCTCGGATGCCAAATTTTAAATATAAATTTGAACGAATACCAAATTTAAAATATCAAGAATTCGGCCGATCTGCGGAATAAAACTGGGAATTTTTTCGGTTCGTATGTCGTCGCCGTCTTCATCGTAGTCTCCTGTAGGTTGCTTTTTCGATATATATTTGTATTAATATCTCGTACATTGTGTGCGAACTCATCTCCGAGATTGGCTGGCGAGAAAATTTCTCATTTTCGGCGAGAAATTTTCTATTAAATTTTACGTGCGCGGCGTTTTCAATATGGAATCGTGAAAAGAGAGATTTTTAATAATACGTGCGCCAGCCATTGTAAAAGTATAAGGCCGCGTGTCTCGATACAGTATGAAAAAGTCTGCGTGTAGGATTATAACGCCGTATAGATCGGATAGATAGGTGTAGGTATTTTCAATAATAAATTTTTTTCTCCTTTCGACTCCGGTCGCTATTGTCGAAGCGGCAGCTCGCGCTGAGAACAGAATTTCGCGGGTCATTTTACCCAAGAAAGCATTGTATTGAGTAATATTATCGCGACGCGGTGGCTATATTGGATACGAAATTAAAAATGAGAAAATTTTTCGCAGGTGCGAATTTTCATATTGCCAGACCTTTTGACAGAATGTGTTGGCCGGGCGTAGGTACCTATTTATCGATATGGAGGAATTTTTATGAAATTTTATTTCTGTAGCATTCCGAAGTCGTGTCGTCGAACGTATCAGATTATTCGACGATGGAAAATTGGATTTCGTCACCGAGGTGGAGTTTTTATTCGTCTACGAGTCTGGGTATTTTAATTTAGAATTCGTCGTCGAAGTGTAATAAGTATTCATCTGGATGTATTTTTCGATACTTTCGATGAAGAAAAATCGGTATGAAGGATTTCATTGTTGGGAAAATGGGTTCGCAACCGTTGAAGTTTTGCAGTCAAAAGCCTTGAACTCGGTTCGACAATGAACAGCTGTGTTGGGATTTAAAATGGTATAAATCGTTGGATTTTACAAATCGGGAAAATTTTACTGAAGGTTTTTGAGGCTTATTTCAAATAGAACGAAAAAAGTGTGCAATTTTTATCCCAGTTTGATATTTAAAATTTCTAAATTGATAAAAATTCCAAATCACTAAATATGCTGTCTGTCTTGAAAATGGGTTTTCAAATGAAAATTTCCAATTTCACACCCGAAAAATCACCAAGGTTTTTTAATCGATTTTCCGCATTTCGATCATTTTTTAATTTTTTTTTGTTGAAAATATCATGAAAAAAATCGAAAAATTGAACATTTGTAAAGAAAAAGTCGTTTAGATCGAGTCAAAATTTTTTCAAAAAATTTGAAAAACAGTTCAAATTTATAAAAACGTGTTTTAGGTCAATTTTTTGAGAAAACTCGAATCACTTAATTTGTCGTTTAATGTTAATTGCTATTTTTTCATATGTAAAAAGACATTTTCCAATAACTTAGTTCGTGGAAAATCGTCCAAATTAACAGAAAATTTTCTCAGAGGCAAAGAAATTCATATTCGAAAAAATTCATTTCCAATAGAAATTTTGATAATCATCTTCTCTCTCCCTCCATTTTTCTCAAAAATTCGTAAAAACAATTGAAAAGAAAACTGACTAAAAAATCATAATTTGATGTGGAAAAAATTTTACTTGGCCAATTTCAAAAAAAACGACTTCTTACTTTCAGGAAGCTCCATCCTTCCCAGTTCATTTTTATCATTCCGTTTTTTTCGAGATGATAAGGCATGCCTGTTTTGAAATTTCAGTCGAACGAATGTTCGAACGAAGCTAAAAGAAATTCTCCCACTGAAATCTTCCCCCCAAAGGAATTGAGAATAGAAGGAAATTTAAAAAATTAATCATTTTCTTTTTCCTTCCCTCGTCCCCTACTTCTGTAAAAAAAGGAGATCCTACTACATACAACGACCCGTTGAAGAAATCGTTCGTATTAATCCGCTTGTGGTATATGACTTGAAAACCCCCAACTTACATTCCATAGTTTGGGAAACCCTGAAACAATTTCAGAAAAGTGTGTTCAACTGTCCTCCTGTCATTTTGGAAACAATGGACAGGAAATTGTGCGCAAATGAGCAATGTTTTTAGGGGTCGGCCAAAAAGTGTGCACAAATGTCGTTTACCCTTTTCAGCAGTTGAATGAAAAAAGTATTTTAAAATATTGAAAAAATAAAAAAAAATCCGACTTTGAAAAAAAATAAATATTTTTAAACATGAGAAAAAAATTGTAAAAAGTATTTGGAAATTTTGAAAAAATAGGAAAAAACTTGAAAAAAAAAGTAAGTGCATTGATATTTTGTAGAAAAGTTATGAAGTTTTGTCTCTTTCTATACAATTAAGAAACATTTCCTCATAAAGGGAGTACATTTGAACACACCAATGCATTATTTTTTTTCACTTAATATACCTATACCTATGGATACTTTTGAAAAATTTGTAACATTTTGTTCTTAACTTCTCCGGCTTTTTCCAATTGTAATGTCTGCATTGCCTTTTTTGATTAATTTTTTGTAAAAGTTAGGAGCACTTGAAACCTGAGATGAGCTCTTTTTTTGAAAATTTGTTCCAAAGCAGTTTTCCCCTTGGAAAATGATGGAAAAAATGGACCCTTTTCCAGCGTCGAAAAGTACTCGTAAAAATGTAGAAAATCGAAATATTTTTTGAAAAATACGAAGACACCAGTGTTCTACAATTATTTTTATAGTCCATCTAAATCTCATGGAGAACTCAAAATTTTGAAATTTTTGATATAGATATCGTAAAATTTCAGATTTTTGAACCATCTGTAGAGCTCATTTCGTGTTCGAAGGTCAAATTATCTCGAAAATTGTAATCGGTGTCCCCAGAAAACTAAATGTTGGTACCTAGCTGTGAGGAAAATTTTGAAAATCGACTCTTACGCTCCCTTCCCGAGGGTTGATTTTGTGTTTCAATGAAAATTATCGAAAATTACTGAGAAACAGTCAGAATTGCAGCACAGGAGAAAATCAGTGGAAATTTTTTTACTGAAAACAAATCAGTGAGGAAAATCACTGGAAAATCAGTGAAAATTCACTGAAAAGTCAGTGAATTTTCTGATTTTTCCTGTGCTGCAATTCTGACTATCAGTGACTTTTCACTGATTCAGAATGAGAGAGTACGAGTACATGTCATGCGAAGGTGTGGAAATTAAGTTTTAAGGGTTTATCTTTTGTTGATGTATTTAAAAAAAAATCATTATATTTTTTTAAAAATTTAATCCACATAATCGTGAATATTTAGACTACGTTGAAAACGAAAGAGAAGAAAATGGAGGGGTGTAACGACTTTTTAGTTGTCAAAGCACATGAAAATAAAAGCTAAATTAGGTACCAGAATTTTTGCTTCCGTGGTTGACATTTCTGGTTCTTTTTGCACTAAAAGAAATTAAATTCCAGAGTTGGGCATCGAAATTATCTAATCCATGGCTGACTTCATTGATGATTCTCTTTACCACTCTTGTCCATCGGGAGTTCCTTACTGTCCGAATTGTAACTAGTTGTTGCTCTATCGGTGTATTTTTTACGGGAATAAGCCTTAGATTCGCCTAAAAGTGGCCTCTCTTCTTCATTTAGATGAATTTCTCCATCATCATTTCCTTCGATTATTTCTCTGATGACGTCATCATCACTGCTCGGTTGAATTGGTTCATCAGTGTCACCCTTGCTATCGTTATCATCTGTAATATCTTCTTCTTTTATGCGGTCGAGATATTTTTTCCTCAACAATTCAGTTTTTTTTTTGGCCAAAATACGTTGACGTTCGTCTTCGGCCAATATGCGATTACGTTCAATAGCGAACAATTTATTTTGGATTTCGGTCAAATCTAGGAGATTTTTGAAAACTTCTCCTTCAATCGATGCACCGTATATGCTGTTTTCAGTGTCTTTCGAAGGGAATTCGGTTAAATTGAAATCTTTCATTTTCTGCGGTTGTTTCTCCGCAGAAATTCCCATTAGCAAACTCAACAATTCGGGTTCGCTTTTGCAAACATAGATGTACTTGGATTGGTGAGATTTCTGCATTAAGCCGGGTCCATTAACTAGGTTCACTTCAGTCCAGCCCCATTCTGTGGTCACATCTGGGCATATTTTATTTTCTGGATCGAAGTAAGGATCGTTGTGGATGATGATGGTGGCCGAGTACCAACAAGAGTCGCCTTCCAAGCAGTCATCTGATTTGTATTTCACTAATTTGTAAATTATCTTTGGTATGGGTACTTTTTTGCCAAGTATATCCATGTACATGTCCTTTTTTCTTATCTCAGTTTTGAAGAATATTTCTGTTGCTGCTTCGTATGGCAGTTGCAGTTGACCGCTTATGCCCGCGACGACGTGTAATGACGATCCCATTGCCTGTGATCAAACAAAAAATTTTTTTGACTGAATACTGCGAGTATTTTTTTCTGTTGAAACTATCGCTGAAGGAAGCTCCATTTCAGACGCGGCGCCCATTCAAGGAAGGGATGTGAAAGAGGCATTAATCGATTGTGCTTGGTTTGTGCTCTCATATGCTGGAATTTTTTTGTTTGTACTCGCTCCCTACTCCTGAAACTGAATATAGGTAAGGGTGGGGCGTCAGAAATGGTGCCCCGCCCATTTGCAATTGAGAGGTGGGAGTTGAGTCAATCGATTGTGCTCAGTTTGTGCTTTTTTGTGCTGACATTATTTCCGTTTGTGCTCCCTACCTTCTGTGGCAGGGGCATCAGAAATGGTGTCTCGCCCATTAAATATTGAGGGATGAGAGCGTGGTCAACTGATTGTACTAGGTTTTTGCTCTTTTGTGCTGACATTATTTTTGTTTGTGCTTCCTCCCTTCTATGGGAGGGTAGTCAGAAATACTTTTCGTGAAAGTTCATCATTTGGCTACACTGTTTTTTTGTAAACATAACAGATAAGAGAATAGAATTTGTTTCTGCTTGCGAATTTTGGAATAATTTTGTAAATTTATCACGTAATTTGTTAATGAATTAAAAAAATCCGTGAACATATTAGTAATTTTCTTGAAAAATGATCAAAAAGAACATAGTGATGGTGAATTTCATAAAATTACGTTAATTACTTGACCGGTGAATTGAATACAATTGCTAAATGGCAGAAAAAAGTCCAATCACCAGTCTGTACAGTATTCTATGAATCGTAATAAATGATGAATATGTTTAATTGTTTTCTTCAAAATCGGAATCACGAATCATTCGTTTATTTTTTAATGAAACCATTGAAACCTTGAAACTGTTTCATTTTGCTACCTGTTTATTTTGGTCGCCGAAAAGACGCACTTTTTGCATCTAAACAACAAAGGTACAATGGTGTACTATACACGTTCGTTATAAAAAGCACGTTACATGACTAGATTAAAGAAGTGGGTGATTATAACTTAGTAATGTAATGTACTATTCCGTTGATGAAATAACATATAAATATTCTCGTGCTTGGCCCAGAGAAAAAAACATACTCTCTTAGCGCTAAGTACGAGATATTTTGTAACGAATATATTAGTATTTGGCAAATAGTATGTTGTATCTGCATCTATTCCCCAACTACCCAAAAATATTCGTACCTATTTTTCATTAGTAAAAAGATTTGTCAACATTTAGAGGAGTAGAGATACTAGCTGTAAGGTTTAATTTTAGCATTCTCATAAGTTGTAATCAGGTTGTTGATTTGCCTTCCTTTTGCGAGTTTACCATATATTTATAAAACTGATAATTTTTGATTTTCAAACATGAATAAAATAAACTTCTAATTATCGTAGTATCATGTGCTTTTCACAGATTGAGGGCTAATTTGTCAGGGAGTATTCTTAGACTACTAAAAATATGTTGTATAGAATGGCATTTAAGCATCTCCTACATATATGTTAGCAACGTTCAATTTTAAATGAACTGGGCAACGTCTGAGTAAAAATTTCCATTCTTTTCTTTCCTTTTTTCCCGTTTCGATGCGATGCATCACTGATATTATTGTTGTGGTACCCATACAAAATGAAAGCAAGATTGAAAAAAGTGACAAAGTTTAATGTAAGGGATGAGTCATCTTATAAAATATGCAGGTAAAAGTTTGAAATACACTCACAGAGTTGAAATGCCCACACGATAACATTACATGAATCTTTTTTTTCAACATCAGAATGCCATAATCTCGAACGTAAAATTATCAATTCTTTGAAATTAATTTTGTTTTTATCAATTACTTACAATCAATAATCTTATAAAATATGCAGGTAAAAGTTTGAAATACACTCACAGAGTTGAAATGCCCACACGATAACATTACATGAATCTTTTTTTTCAACATCAGAATGCCATAATCTCGAACATAAAATTATCAATTCTTTGAAATTAATTTTGTTTTTATCAATTACAATTATTGACAAATAAGTGATGAATTTATCATTAAAAATTTAATTCATCAAAATTATGATTTTTGACACTTAATAAAATTTCTTTCAGGGGTAATAGAAACGAAAAAACGAAAATCTGAAATTTCATTTTTTCAGGCAGGGATTTTCGCGCAGACGTTGCCCGGTTCATTTATATACCCTGTAGAATGAGTCAACTCTTAGCTGGCAAAAATCAAACCTCCTTCAATTACAAATATATTCGTGATTAGCACAGCAAACCTCACCCACTTCTAAATTTTTAATGGGCGGGGCACCATTTCTGATGCCACGCCCATTGAAAGGAGGAAGCACAAACAAAAATGATAGCACAAAGAGCACAAACCGAGCACAATCGATTGATTTAACTCCTATCCCTCAACGTGGAATGAGCAGGATACCTTTTCCGACGCCCCGCCTTGACCTATTATTCAGTTTCAGGGGAAGGGAGTGAGCACAAACGAAAATAATGCCAGCGCATGAGAGCACAAACCGAGCCCAATCGATTAAGATCACTTTCACATTCCTCCCTTGAATAGGCGGGGCGTCTGAATTGGAGCTGCTCAAGGATTTGTAGGTATATTTTATTATTTGTCTACCTGAAATAAAGCGTATATAAATTTATCAACATTGATCATAGGGAACCACAATGTACTGCTCCAAATGGGTACGGTAGACATATTTGAGCACATCTTCTCCTCCGAAGCACCAAAGTGAAATTGATCGATTGGTATTAATGGCCATTGATTCAAGCAGACCCGTCTATTTCTGCACCCTGCCGAAGTTTTCTCATCCGGAAGTATATAGGAAATAAACATCATCTGTTGATGAATCTGTACATAGCGCGTGTGATTATTATGATGGATCGGGAGAAAAAATGCTGCATTTTGACGAAAATTGGTGAGGTAAAATACTTTGTGTGGGAGACCTCCCAAAAAAATTTCAAGTCCCCTAATCCAAGGGAGGGTGGAGCTAGAAAACACAAAATGGGGAATTTTCGACAAAATTTATGCTACAAACTGTATTTTTTAGCAAATGTTACAATTTCCGTTGGCTGCACAGTTATGAAAAATCTCAAAAAATAAAAAAATTGTATTTCAATGGCAAAAAAATGTTGGTTTACTCCCAAACACGAAGGGAATTATTAATTGCCAAAAGGATAATGCAAAAAAATAACGAAGTGGACCGAATAAGACGAAATCATGCTCTCGCCTGAAAAATACAAAATTATACAAAAACAAAGATTTTATGATTCGCTAAATTCAGAATGAGTTCTACATGCAATTTCGTACTTTCTTCAGTCAGGGTGTCCATTTTCTGGAAAACTTGGAAAATCGGGAAAAGTCAGGGAATTTTGGTGGTCTGGAAAAATCAGAAAATTTTGGAATTTTCACTGGAATTCTTTGAAAATCCAAAAAAGGATAAATCATTTAGAAAAGTGTTTCTTTACTTATTTTATTATGAATTTTTTTTAAAATTTCGCCCTCGCTCCGCTCGCGCCAAATTATTATAATAATCTTTTATCTAACTTTTTTATTCATCATTTTTTGTTGACCGTAATGTACAAATAAAATTGATATTCAAAATGCATACCTTTGTCCATTAAATTATGAATTATTCAAAAAAAAAATTCATAGCTAAGCTCGGTGTAATTTTCACTTTCTTTCTACAGAACTTATTTAAAATCAAGTTTTTTGGAAACTTACTTTTTAATGAGCTGTGATGAGAAAGAAATGCCACGATGCCCTTGACCACGATGTTGAAAAAAAGGGAGAGGGAATGGAACTTACAGAATTCGAAATTATTGGCCATGTTTTGGAAAACACGAATGGGGGAAAAGTGGTGAATTTTCATCTTTTGAACACCTTTTTTCGCAAAAATTTTCGCCTTTGCTTCGCTCGGGCCTAACATGTTTCTATGTTTCCATAAAATGATTTTTATATTTTACCTCCTCATTGACTGTTTTATTCATTGGTACAAACTAAAAAATTGCTGGGGATTGCGTCAATACATACATTTGAGACATGTGTTTTTCATTTGGGGAGGAGGATGTGAAGAAAATTTTGAATTTTCAGCCCGGAAAAATCCGAATTTTCATTCGCTTGATTTGGTAGACACCTTGGCATAATTTGTTTCATTTTTCAAAACCTAATTTTGCGTTGGAATACTTGGTTTTTCCATTTTATTTGAAATTTTTTCTGTATGTAATAAATTCAAATTTTCAAACTTTTGTGGCGAGGGAGAGTTGGGTGGGTTCAAAAATTTTCATAATTGAATTTGAATATTTTTTTGGCGCGAAGAGGGGCATCTAACAGATCTCGTAAAAAATATCTGGTGATTTTGAAAAAAAAAAATCGTTAGACCCAATGCATTTTATATCATTCTTATGCAAAATTTCGGGATGTAAGTGCTAAGTACTTCACGTGAAAAATTACCCCCCTCCCCCCTCTTGGTTTACGAATATAAATTATTCAAAAGGTCCGGAAAAATTCGAAAAATTGGTCTGGAAACCCTGGAAAAGTCAGGGAAAATCATTTCTGAAATATAGTGGACACCCTGTCACTGTCAGCCCTAGTTATGTTTTTTCAGAAATCAGATGTCAGCAAAATCAAGAAGGCAAATTGTATTATCCAAAATGAGATACCTAAATTAATACTCAAATAATCTGTTCAAAAAGTACTTGAAACACGTTTCTTTTTCCGGCATATAACGGGAGCCATGCTATAAAATATTTGTCTCTTCTTCTTCCATTTTCAGCACGAAAAAATTTACCTATAAATACTTTCGAAGGACTCACTTCATCATACATGGTTTTCAGATCATTACTCTGGTATACTTCTTTGAAGAATTTTCGGTAGACTTCATTGGCCAATTTGTATTCCTTGCAGGTTGTACGTATACCTGCTGGCCATCTGTTGTTATTACGAACTTGATAGAATATTATTTTCGGGGTCAATTGTTGAAAATAAAATTCCACCTCAAAAATGCTGATCCACATGAAACTCTGAAAACCAAATAAAATTCGATGTCTGTGGTAAATTATGTATCATTGTTGAGTCTATCGAGGTGGGACGTTGACCTATGATAAGGTGTTCCTAATTTACCATTTTCCGGCCATCATGCGGAAAAGTGTTCTCTTCGCCGAAAACTAAATCACTTAATTCTTTCGGGACTTCGGTGACTTTCTTGTTGCTCTGATCTGTTTTCATCCAGCGGAGTAGTTTCTCCACGGAAATATAATTTTTACGTTTCTTTGGCGTCGAAATTAAACCCTTGTATTCTTCCGAAACGTAAACCTGTTCATTACAACATGAAAACTTATCAGACTACGGCCACAGGACAAAAATTTGCCCCAGGAATGAATGATCGTAAACCTCGTATCCGAAATCGAACGTGTAATTCTTCGTATTAAACACAACGGAAATTTGAAAATATTTCGAACAAATGTCTATCCCAAATTTAGCCATTTCCAGGGTTTCACCTTCGATGCATATCTGTTTTATAAATAGAGGATTCTCGCCGATGGCGTTTTTGGCAACGAAGTCTTCGTCAGCGGTACTCTGTGCTGGGCAAGCGTTCGCCCACGAACCGCATTGCGAATTTTCCGAAATACTTGGCGGTAAATCTATAATCGATCTGGTTAGTCTGTCGATGATTAGAGCTGTGAAAGAATTTTGAGCGATGTGGTGAAGCTTTGTTTTCAAAAAGTATTCGATTTTTCAACGGTGATTAGATATCTGTGATATTCGCTTACCTTGCTTTTCATTCTGCGCCAACGATTCTTCAACACAATGGCACCAAATTGCGAAAATCGCGATTAAAACAGGCGATTGTTTCATTATTCCAAATGAATTACGAAATTTCACTTATACTGGGAAGTATTGATGACGAGTAATCACGACGAAAAACTGAGAAATCGTGCCATTCCAACTGTTGAATAAAAACAAGTAAAACGTAGTTCGTCGATTTTTCAGGACACACATTTTCAATTCTCAGAGAACACGAATTCCGCAAATTGTTATTCCCACGAACGATTGTAATCTTAAAATTTGCGATTGACAGTTTCAATAGATGGCGCTGCACGCTGCTACGTAACAACGAAAGTACGTAGTACTTAGCACTTACGTAGGATCGAATACAAATTTTTCGTTACGCGCGTTCTTACGAAAAATTCGCTAGTTTCAAAAATAAATCGAAGTTTGATCATTCCATGTCAGTTCGGTCACGAAGTGGAAAGTGTGGTCGACGATTTTTTTGATTTTTCACATGTGGGGTGACGAATAGTACAAACCGGAGCTCTCCAAGTCTTTTTAGAGGGCAGCCATGAGCACTTGAAGTTTTGAGGTAACGTTGGATATGGCAAATTTCCAGCGTGGATAACTCAGAAAGTTGAAACTTTTTCTGATGTGTAGGACTTTTGAAGAGCTTTTTAGCAATTTTTTGGTAATCGGTGTTGCCACTTTTTTTAATACCAAAAATTAGTTGGAAAAGTTACAAAGTGGTATTTTTGGAGGAAATTTTCAGCGCTTGGGGTGAAAAATTATGTTTTCTCACAATTTTTGAAATTGTTTGAAACGAGTTTAAAAAATAACGCCATCTCAATTTTTTAATATGTTACTCAACACGAAAAGTTGTTCTTACCCTTTGGGGGGGGGGGGATTTTCGAAGGTGTCCTTCATACAGAAATACCACTTTTCAACTTTTCCAGCTAATTTTTGGTAGTAAGGAAAGTGCCAACACTGATTTCCAAAAAATCTTCAAAAAGCTCTTCAAAGGCCTTACACATTAGAAAAAGTTTTGACTTTCTACCATCATAGTTTTCGAGTTATCGACGCTCGAAATTTACTATATCCAACTTGACCTCGAAACTTCAAGTGCTCATGGCTGCCCTCCAAAAAGACCTGGAGAGCACCGGTTTGCGCTATTCGACACCTCTCGTCAAGCTGTACCCACACCCAACTTTCCACTTTGTGAACGAACTGACAAAGAATTACTTAGTTTGTAATAATGACGTTTTTAGATGAATAATAAAATTATCATTTTTCAGTCAATTTTTCAAGTTAGATGCTACGCTAATTTTTAAACGCTGCGCTGATGCACCACTTCAGGATGTATCCTAGGGAGAAGTGGAGAAATCCCTCTGAACTGTCAAAAATGACTCGTAAAATGTTTTAAAAATTTTTAAAATGGCTATTTTGTGTTTTTCAAACTTGATCATTCAAAAACATATCTTCGTATTGTGGAAAATTCTTCCAATATCCGCATCAATTTTTGCCTTTTTTTAATCGTATACCTAAACCTTATTATTTTACATTTTCCAGCATATTTTGACCCCTTAGAAATTTCGTATTGTTGAAAAAAATTTTTTAATTGTTTAAAACAAGTTTAAAGCTGAGAATTTTTTTCAAATTCAAGTTGAATTTTGAATGAATTGAAGTTTTAAAAATTTTCAATACTAAATTTTTGCTCAACTTTGAAATTTTTTCCTTTCTAGATACTTACTTACCTATCTACTGTAAAATTTTTCAATTCAAATTTTCTCAACATTTTTCGTACATTTAAAAATTATGAGATTGAAAAAATTTTGAAAAATTAAATGAAAATTATGAAATTGAAAAAAAATGTTGAAAATCAAAATCAGACAAATTTCGAGAAAATTGAAATTTAAACTGTTGGAAAAATGTTAGCATTGGATACAAGTTTTTTAAAAATTGGAATTTAAGAAATTGAAAAATTTAGAGTTGATGAAATTTGAACTATGAAATTTTCATTTATTCATTTCATTCATTTTTTCCCTAATTTTTTTCATTAAGTAAGTAATGCAATAAAATAGAAATCTTTAAAGAATTTCGCAAGATAATTTAATACTAAGCTTGTTAATATTGGAAAAAAATTTTTAGCCTCTGTGGATAATGGTTTTTGGCTGAGATCAAAATTACTTCAAAAGTAGATTCATTGGTTTTGAATTTCATACTTACCTATCTATATTTCACTTGAAGATGCGGAAAATTTAATTTGAGAGATTTTTATTTTGTTGATGGATTTTTTTTTATGATTAAAAAATTTGAAATTCGATTCACACAATCGTTAAAAGTTACTGGATATTTAGACTATATTGAAAACAAGAGAAGAAAAATGGAAGGAGTATAACGACTTTACCTCTAGAAAATATAAAAAATAAGCTAAATTTTAGAATTAAGTAGATGTCAGAATTTTTTAATTCCGTGGTTGAAATTTCTGGTTCTAGTTACCTGCACTTGGAAAAAAATCAATTTCTCGAATTGGGTTCCGAGATCGTCGATTTTTTTGGCTGACTCCGCTGATGTGCTTTTCTTTATCACTTTTCTCCGCCAGGAGTTGCTTAGTTGTCCGAATATATTGCTTTAGGGATGTATTTTTTATGAAAAAATTTGGATTCGCCCAAGAATGGTTGCTCTTATTAATTTTTAATCTGTATCATTTCATATTTTCCCCCAGTTACATTTTTCCATCGTCGTTTCCTTCCATTCCTTTATTTATGCTGACAGTGTCAGCATCTCTTTTAGATTGAATTGGTTCAACGATGTTACCCTCGCTGTCATCTTCGACAATATTATTGCCGATGTTCCTCTATTCTCATCAATTTAAGTTCTGTTTCGGCCAATATACGTTCACTTTGGATATCGAGAAATTCACGTTGAATTTCGGTCAAAACCAGAAGCTTTTTGAAAACTTCTCTTTCGATAGTTTCGTTGTCTATTCTGTTTTTAGTTCCTTTTGGAAATGATTCGGTTAAATTAAAATCGTTCATTTTTTGCGGTTGTTTTTCCGCTGAACTTCCCATTAATCGAGTTAATAATTTGGGGTCGCTTTTGCAAACGTAGATGTATTTGGATTGATGACGTTTCTCTGTTGAAATGGGTAAATCAGCTACATATAGGTTTACTTCAGTCCAGCCCCATTCTGCGGTCATATCTGGACATATTTCGTTCCCCGGTTTGAAGAAAGGATCGTTATGGATGACGATGGTGGCCGAGTACCAACAAGAGTCGCCTTCTGAACAGTCCTCTGATTTGTATTTTACTATTTTATAAATAATTTCCGGTACGGGTACTTTTTTGTCAAACATATCTATGTAAATGTCCGATTCTGTTTCCCTTATTGGGTAGTTGTTTAGGGGCTGTTTTAATGCCAGTCGAAGCTGACCGCTTATGCCCGCTACGACGTGTAGCGGCGATTCCAATACCTGTAATCAGACGACAAAATGTATCTCCAAAAAATTCTTCGAAATAGAGTTGGAATGAAAACTCGATTTGGAAAACAGATATCTACTAAAAATTTATCCTATTTAATAAAATTATAGGCATTAATATCAATAATAAGGAACTTCCCTCCTATCTGATTCCTAAAATAATTTTCGAAAAAAATTCCAGCAAAGAAGTTATCTTAACTGGAATTCAAATTTTGGCCAAAACAAAAATAAATCGAAAGTACATCATAAGAGAACCTCATATCCAAAATTTCTGATGCTAAAGTTCAATTTTCAAATTTTTCAAATTTCAAGATTACTCCATCGTCCTGAAAAATACTCTCTCAATTATAAATCAGTGAAAATTATCGAAAATCACTGAGAAATAGTCAGAATTGCAGCACAGGAGAAAATCAGTATTTTTACTGAAAACAAATCAGTGAGAAAAATCCCTGGAAAATCAGTGAGAAAAATCACTGGAAAATCAGTAAATATTCACTGGAAGGTCAGTGAAATTTATGAAATTTTCTGAAAAATCAGGGAAAATTCGCTGATGTGCTGCAATTCTGAATATTTATTAGTGTCTTTTCACCGATTCAGAATAAGAGAGTACAAAAATTCAATCTAATAAACGGAAAAAGCTAAAATTTAGTACTCATCCTGTTTTCGACCTTCCGAATCGATTGGAAGCGGTTTCGAGACGTTTCGAAGCCTCCAGAAAATTTTAAATTTTCCAACACGGCAGAAAAGTTCAAAAAAATGTTCCATATGAACTTTGGCTCCGAAAATCGTGGATTACCCATTTTGGTGACCTGTTTGATCGATTCACGCCAAATTTTATAAGTACCAGCTCAAATTCATGAATTTTTTGACGGAAAATTTTACTGGGTAAAATTGAAAAATACGTCTACAACGAACGTATTGAGGAAAAAACTGAAAGTTGGCAAATAACCAATTTTCGACCTCCCTAATCGATTAAAGGTATTTTCAAGACATTTTGGAGCCTTCAGAAAATACTCGAGAATTTGTATATTTATCTACCCACCTGAAACAAGGCGTATATAAATTTATCAACTTTCATCAGAGGAAATTTCAGTGTGCTAGTCCAAATGGGTATGGTAGCCATGTGTGAGCATTGCGTGTTCTTTAAACCACCGAAGTGAAACTGATCGATGGGTATTAATGGCCATTGATTCAAGCAGACCCAACTATCTCTACATCCTTCGGAAATTGTCTCATCCGGAATGACGTGTAGAACGAACGTCATCTGTTGAAGAAGCTGTAACATAATATGTCAGTATTTTAGGTTGAAATGAGAAAACACAATATTCTGAATTTTTGACGAAATTCTGTGAGATAGTTTACTTTGAGAGGAGAAATGGGGGGACGATGCTAGGAAACATCAGTGAGGTCATTTTCGAGAAAAAAAAAATTCGTCATTTTTGGATAGTCCATTTGCTATAATTCTAGATCACTTCTTGAAACATTCAATTTAAGTTTCTAGGTCTTTTTTAATCGTTAACCTCAAAGAGGGATACCTGCACTTTTTCCCCTCTGCGAGGGGGTTGAAACATTGCAGATCGAAAATTTGAAGATTTTTTTATTTTGTCAAAACTATTAAAACTGTTTAATCACAGGACTAAAAATTGAGCCAAAAAATTTTCTATTCGCCTAGAATATTTTTTGGCAAAATTTTTCAAAAAAATTTGACAGAGTTGTCAACTACATTTTTATTTACACAATTTCATAAAATTTTATTCGGTAGCATTGGTACCAAAAATTTCCAAAAAAATACTCAAAATTTGTTTCGATGAACCAAAAAAGTTTTTTGCTGAGGTACTTTACCAGCCACGAAATGAACAGCTTAAATTTTATGAGAATTGTGCCAATCAGAATACGTCTTTAAAGCATGAAAGAATTATTCGAATCGTTCTACTTACATATATGAATATCACCAAAGGACTTACGTCAGAATACATGTATTTAATATCGATTTTTTCGTAAACTTTTCTGTTTAATTTTTCGTAGACTTTTTTGTTTAATTTTTGGTAGACTTCATTGGTCAATTTGTCTTCCGCGCAGGATGTACTTGAATTTAAAGGCCATCTGGTGTTACTGCGAACTTGATAGAATATTCTTTCCGGCGTCAATTCTTCAAAATCAAATTCCACCTCAAAAACGCTGATCCACATAAAACTCTGAAAATCAAAATCGAATTCGAAGTCTGCGGTAAATAACACAAGTCGACATTTTTGAACTTTTGAAATGCTGTTTGAAGTTCAATGGTTGATTTTTATAGTATTTTTCACGCTGACCACGAAAAAAGCAGTGAAAAATTTCCATCACCCAAGGATTATTCACAATTTTAATTTTTTGTTGAACAGTTTTTCTACTTTTTTGATAACTTTTAACACTTAAAGTCGATTTTCTGAAAAAATAAAAGGTTCCACGAAAAAAATGAATGGAACATAAATTGTAGAGCGTAAAATTTCCTTTCTGCAGGGTTCAATTAGTTTTCTCTTAGAAGGCTTAGCTTTCGAGATATTCTAGTTCAAAATTCAAAGTTCAACTTTTTTTTTGAATTGAAAATATCTCAAAAACTAAGCAGCCTAAGAAAAAACTAATTAGACTTTACTGAAAGAAAATTTTACACTCTACAATTCATGTTCTATTCATTTTTTTCGTAGAACTTTTTATTTTTTCAGAAAATCGACTTTAAGTGTCAAAAGTTATCAAAAAAAGTAAAAAAACTGTTCAACAAAAAATTCAATTGTGAAAAATCCTTGGGTGATGGAATTTTTTCACTATTTTTCTGGCGATCAGCGCGAAAAATGCTATAAAAATCACCCATTAAACTTCAAACTGCATTTTCCATGTCGACCTGTGTAATGTATCATTGTTGGGTCTACTGAGGTAGAGAATTGACCTAGGTAACGTGTTCATAATTTACCATTTTTCGGCCCTCATGCGAAAAAGTGTAATTTTCACCAAAAATAAAATGCAACATTTCGTTTGTAAATTTTTTAAAGCCTGAATCTGTATCCATCGGGTAAAGTGCTTTCCCCACAGTGATGTAATTTTCGCGTACGTTTGAATTCGGAAATAAATTCTTGTTTTCCTCCGAAACGTAAACCTGCTCATGATAAAATTAAAAATTACTAGCTTATGGCCATAGCATAATAAAGTCTAGGAATGGAAGATCGAAACCTCGTAACCGAAATCGAACGTGAGATTCATCTTATTAAACACCGCAGAGATTTGAAAATATTTCGAACAAATGTCTATCCCAAATTTAGCCGTTTCCAGGGTTTCATCTTCGGTGCATATCTGTTTTATAAATACAGGATTCTCGTTGAGTGCGTGTTTGATAACGAAGGCTTCGTCAGCGGTGCTCTGTGCTGGGCAAGCGTTCGCCCACGAACCACATTCTGATTTTTTCGGTATACTTGGTGGTAAATCTATAACCGCTCCGGTTATTCGGTCGATGATCAAAGCTGAGAAAGGATTTTGAGTAGATATTTCAGTGAAATTTTTTTCCAAGAGTATTCTCTCGTTGAAAAGTGAATAGGGCCCGAATTTTAAATCATACCTTAAAAGTTAAGGTAGCCTTAAAAATTCTTTATCGCATTTTCAACCAATCAGAAAGCACGAAACGGTTCCTTAAAACCATTAAGGTTGCCTTAATTTTTAAGGTATGATTTAAAATTCGGGGCTAGATGTTTTTGATACTTTCTTACCTGGTTTTCCATTCTGCACCAACGATAGTTCAACACAGTGGCACCAAATTGCAAAAATCGCGATTAAAACACGTGATCGTACCATTTTTCCCGAAGAATTACGAAATTATATGTTGGGAAGTATCGATGATGACAAATCACGACGAAAAACCAAGAAATCGTGTCATGCCAACAGTTGAATAAACACAAGTGAAACGTAGGTAGTTCGTTGATTTTTCAACAGACACATTTTCAATTTTTAAAGAATGAATTCCACAGATTTTATATTCTCTAGGATGATTCATTGACCTTGAAATTCGCGGTCGACAGTTCCAATAGATAGCGCTGCTAAATGAAAACGAAATCGGGTGGAATCAATAAAAAAAAATGTTGTTTAGTTCTCGTGACAGATTTTGGAAAAATTAATTTAAAATCGTGGAATGAGTGTTTCTGGTACTCTTTAATTTTGAATCAGTGAAGAGTCACTGAGAAATAGTCAGAATTGGAAAACAGGAAAAATCGGCAATATTTTTGATTTTCAGCGAATTTTTGCTGATTCTTCAAAAAATTGCACTGATTTTTCATCGAATTTCGATTTTACTGACCTAGGTAGTGAATTTTCACTGATTTCCAGTAATTTTTTCAATGATTTATTACTGTTCTTCAATTTTGACAGTTTTCCATTGATTTTCGATAATTTTCACTGATTTATATACGAGAAAGTAAAAAGATAAAAGTGAAAAAATTTTGATCCAGAATGTTGATGTTTTACCCTTTATAAATATTACACCACAACCAAAATTTTAGGTAAAAATCTATAAGTGGTGGCTTATTAGAATTGCAAGGTGATGAGCCCGATTTCTTAAAAGCAGTGATGGAAGATCCGGGAGCGAGCGGGAGCGGGAGCCTGAAAGAGTGGTACTTTTTGAGAGAGTGAAAGCAAAGGGCAAAAAAAAAGAAATCTCAAAACTAATGAGAGCACTCCTGAAAAAATGTTACCTCCTCATTTAAAGAGCATTCGCCATAAAGAGTGATTAACCTGAGACGAGCGGGAGCGGAGCGAGAGCCAGCAAATTTTTTCCGGCTCTCGCTCCTCTTTATTTTTTTGTTTTAGTGGACTTGTGAAAAACTGAAAATGCAAAAATTTTTTGAGACAACTTTGAATAAAAATTGAATTTTTTTTCGTGATTTTTATTTTCTTGGACCCATTTTAGTTATTCGTATCATATCTCATGATCCCATCACGAATAGACCATTCGCCATTCTGTGTTTAAATATCAAAATTTTCAATTTCGATGAAGAGCCAGGAGTGGGAGTGAGAGTGGGAGCGAGAGCAGAAAAATTTGAAGAGCGAGCCAGGAGCGAAGAGCAAGAATCATTTTGAAAAATAGAAAAGATGAAGAGCGAGAAGACTCATGACTGAAATTTTCAAAAGAGCGAGTGAAGAGTGAGAGCCTAAAATAACATGGAGCAAATGGGCGAGTAAAAGTGGGAGTGCTCTGAGCAAGGCTCTTACATCACTGCTTAAAAGTTCAATTTCAAGTCCAAGGAATAAAAGCTCAGTTTTCGGATCAAGTTTTTAAATTTAGATCATGGAAGTTCCATTTTCAGTGGTCAGTTGGGATATTTCATATATTAACTACAAATTTCGGTGAAAACTGGTTTGAAGGCCGGGTTTTATCTTCAAGTTCTTCAAAAACAGTTCCAAAATTTTTTTCGACGTTTAAAAAAAAAATTAAGCACCAATTTTACTAGGAATTGAAAAAAAATGGCTTACAGAACCGTATCTTACCAACTGGGTCCTTCTGATAAGGCTCAGTTCTAAAAAAATTGGTAATTATGGAAAACGTGAAATCGAAATTTTTAAAGTCTGGAAATTGATGCTCTTTTCAGAAACTTGAGAGCATAATAGTCCTCAAATTACATTTTTCAAATTCCTGGTAAAATTTCCTATCAGAATAAAATTAATGTTTTCTATGTAGCACAGTAATTTACAAAAGAGGAGGTACTTTAAAAAAAAAAAAAATTTCAAAAAGTTGATTTTACAGTTTAGGTATTCTTTCCTTTTTTCCTTATTTTAAAACGTTTTTAAAAAATGGCTTTATTTCTGCTTCTCAGAGGTAATTTTTTTTAGAAAAATTTCGCTCGAGCTTCAGTTTTTTTCTTTCTTTACATGAAATATTATCGTATTTTAGAAAATTCTTATGGACTTGTAATAGCCCAAAAATATAAATGCGATATTTTTTTTACGATTTGCTTCGGTTTTCAAAATACTACTATGGGAATGATAATATCTTATTTTCTGATGGAAAAGTATATGAGATGACATATTGATGAAATCAAATTTTGAGGTCAATTTGTTACTTTTGCAATGTTAATTTATTTTTAGAAAATTTAATAAAACACCTTTTTAAATTATACATCAGTATCTATTTGAAAAATCTCACTCAGGTCAATATTTTTTTGAGAAAAATAACCTATTCTTCTTTTTTGGGAGAAGATTGCTCTTGAACATTAGAACTGGCTGTGGCTTTCGTACCATCTTCAGGAGAACATTTTTCTTCGTGTTTCAAATCCAGTGTTGAATTCACTTCTTCTCCATCCAAAGACTGACTTTTTCTAGGAGAAGATTCCTCTTCTAAGTTAGAACTGACTGTGCCAGCTTTTATATCTTTTTTAGAAGACGACGTTCCATCATCTTCTGATCCCATCTTTGCATTCGAATCTTCTTTATGCGAAGACTGTCCTTGAATCTCCGAGTCTGATACTTCATCGTCGTCACCTTCATCTTCAGTAACAGACTCTTCATCGCTCTTGGAATCCGGTATCAGATGAAGTAAACGTTCTCGCGCAGCCGCAGCCCTAGCCAGTGACTTTTGCACTTCGTCACCTGATGTATCTCCATCTTCGTCATCGTTGTCTATCGATTCGTTTTGAATCTCTTTATTCAACTCGTCGACTAGTGGCGAAAAGACCACAGCATCAGCCTCGAGATCACCTTGTGATCTCTCGATTATATTATTCTGAGCTGTATCTTCGGTCTCGATTCCTTCTGAATTTTCTTCTTCTTCGTCCTCCACTATGCCATCCATTGGTATCAGACGTGGTGGTGACTCTTCCATTTCCCCCAACAGCGATTGGATAAATCTACGAGCAACTTCGTGACCATCTATCCCAAGAGTACGTCTCAGTTCTTTTTCACGTTTGTCCAGCTCTATAAGTGGGTAACGAACACGATTGGACATCGGTACTGTGACAAAGCCTCGCCTGGCGTCGTAAAATGGGAATTCGTTCAATTTAAGATCCCCCATCTTAAACGGTTCTCCTATTGCCGATACTCCCATCAAATTAACTAATAATTTCCAGTCAGTTTTGCACACGTAGATGTACGGTGAAGGGTCTGGAGTTTCTTCCGAGTCTGGTACTGTCTCTACCGTTGCCTCGGTCCAGGCCCATGCCTCGGTTATGTCTTTGCATATTTTATCTGTTGTCGGGTTGAAGTTGGGATCGTTGTGGATGACGATGGTGGCCGAATACACGCACACTTGACCTTTCGGACACTTCTTTGGTTTGTATTTGACAACTTTGTAAAGAATTTTCGGTACGGGGATTTTTTTATGTTCTGGGTCCAAGTACACTATTTTTTTGGAACTTTCCAGCATCCACCATTTTTTTTTCTTTTTGGTCAATTGTAGCTTGCCGCTAATTCCAGATGAGATGTGGAGTCCTGTACTACTTGCCTGAAATCCCACAACAAATTATCACACTGGTGCGCAATTTTTTATTTAAAAGTTATTCGATACTTAGTCTGCAACTATATAAGTATATTTACCTGATACAGGGCGTATAAGAATTTTTCCAATTTCATCATCACTTTTCGTATTGTACTTGACCAGATGGGCACGGTAGCCATGTTAGAACACAAAGTGTAGTCCAAGGTACCGAAATGAAACTGATCTATGGGTATCAACAACCATTTTTCTAGACAATTTGGTCTGCAAGCCGCTGCGGACGTTTCTTGGGGAAGTTCCAGGTTGGAAAATATTTTACCTTGATTATCCTACAATTTGGGAGACGGATTAGGTACCTAGATGATTTTCGACTGCTTTCAAATCTAATACAGTACTCGCCGCTTATTATAATTGCGCTTAATGGCATAATTCGCTTAATGGCATAGAAAGTGCCTGGGACGGAACAGTTCTATCTTTTTACATGTAAAGTATGCCGCTTAATGTGATAAAATATTCTTCAAATAACATCAAAATAGGTGATTTTTTTCGATATTTCATTCAGTTCTGGTCACATTTTGAGTAATTTTGATGCAATTTTCACATTTTTTAAAATATTTTTGTCATTATTTTTATGGTTTTTAATAGTTTTTGACATTCTTGTACAATTTTCATCAAAATTCGAAAAAAATTTCTTAATCATTCAAGAGGCGTAGTTGAGAGGTTGCTATTCTCAACAAAAATTCACTTTTTTTTAATCATTATTTGCACTTTTAATGAAATTACGTTTTTTAAATTCTTCGTCTATTGTAATAATTCGCTTAATAGCATAGAAACAACTCCGTCCCAAAGCGATTATAATAAGCGGCGAGTCCACAAATTCTTGAAAATTATTAATATTTAATTTTTTTTAAATTGTCCGCTAGAAAAATGTCCTGGAATTCTCAAATAATGAAAAAAAATTGCTATGGTTTTAAAATATACGTTATTTTTATCGTCAAAATTGACTGAATATTTGGTAAAAAGTCTGAAAAATTGTCCAAATTGTGTAAATATTTATAAAAATCCCTCCTGGCGCAGAACCCGTCACCTTTATCAGCAAACACGCGACTAAGATAGGAGGCGGGTTCTGCGCCAGGAGGAATTTTGAAATCTTCTGACGTAGTTTTGACTTTTTTTAAAAGGAATTTTAACAAATCTTCAATCCATTTTAACAAATTCTTGAAAATTATCCATATTTTGATTTTTTTGGAAAATTGTCCGATTTTAAAAAAATTGCCCTTGAATTCTTGAATATTTAAAAAAATTTGCTTGGTTATCGTCAAAATTGACTGAATATATGGTAAACAGTTTGAAAAATTGTCCAAATTGTGTCAATATTTATAAAAATTGCTCCTGGCGCAGAACCCGCCACCTTTTTCAGCAAACACGCGACTAAGAAAGGTGGCGGGTTCTGCGCCAGGAGCAATTTTGAAAACTTCTGACGTAGTTTTGACTTTTTTAAAAGGCATTTTATCAAATCTTCAATCCATTTTAATAAATTCTTGAAAATTATACATATTTTAATTTTTTTTGGAAAATTATCCGATTTCAATAAAACCGCCCTTGAATTCTCAAATATTTGAAAAAGTTTGCTATGGTTTTAAAATCTACTTTATTTTTATCGTTAAAATTGACTGAATATCTGGTAAAAAGTCTGAAAAATTGTCCAAATTGCGTCAATATTTATAAAAATTGCTCCTGGCGCAGAACCTGCCACCTTTTTCAGCCACTACGCGACGAAGAAGGGTGGCGGGTTCTGCGCCAGGAGCAATTTTGAAAACTTTTAACGTAGTTTTGACTTTTTTAAAAGGCATTTCAACTACATAAGTTATCTTCAATCTATTTTAACGATATTTATGATAGGTATGTATTTTATACCATGTTTATGAATTACGTAAGGGATTTATGAGTATTTTTTCACTATAATTATCAAGGTTTTTATTCCTATGCTAACTTACTTTGCATTCCACTTTCCCTACCTAATCATCAGTGTAATAGCCATCACAGGCTGATCCTCAAATAAACATCAATCATCATCGGATAAAAAAATTCTCAGTCTTTGAAAAATTGTCATTTTGAATGAATTGTTCGATTTTTGGAAAGTTGCGTACAATTTTTCAATGTTTAATAAAATGTCCAATTTTTGAAGAATTGTACGAATTTAGGAAATTTGACTAATATTGAGAAAATTATTGATAAGTCTTTTTCAGCTTTTGAGAAATTGTCCGGGTAATGCAGAAAACGGTACAAGTTTTGATGAATATAATCAAAGGTTTGGAAAATTGTTCAAGGCTGGGAAAATTATTCAAGATTCGAAAAATATTCCACTTTTTGAAGAACTGGTCATTTTGAAAAAAATTGTCTACTTCGTTGAAAATTACAATTTTTTTTTTGGTAAATTGTGCAATTTTTAAAGGTGAATTATGGAACTTGTAAATAATTATTCTGGCTTTGAAAGATTCTCCAGTTCTGAGAAAATGCTGAAGTTCTAGGAAATTCTTGAACTTTTGAAAAGTCATTCAGGTTATGAAAAAAAATGTTCAAGTTTTCAGAACATTGTTAAATTTTTGAAAAATTGATTAATTTTTGGAAAATCGGCTACTTTTAGAAAACTTGTAATTTTTTAGAAATATTATCAAAGTTCCAAAAAATACTCCCATTTTTAGAAAATTGTTAATTTCAAAAGAATTTATCATTTTTTTAATAGAAAATTGTGTAATTTTTATGAATAAGATCGCTTAACTATTCAACTTTAGAAAATTATTCCGATTTTAACAGATTCTCTAATTTTCAAAAAATTGTCGAAGTTTTGGAAAAATCTTCAATTTTTGAAAAACCGTGTAAATTGGTTCGGTTTTTAAAAAATCGCCAAACTCAAAAATATTTTCAATTCTTACATTTTTTTTATTTTTTAGAAAAATTTTCAAGTTTTGGAAAAACTTCAAATATCCCACCCTTGAAAAAAATTTTTGCCACTATTCCAGTCATTTGGGTCCGCCGATATCGAAATTTTCAAAGGACTTACCGCAGAGTACAGAAGATCCAAATCGACACCTTCGTAGGCTTCTGTTACCAAGTCGTATTTTTCGCAAGAAAAAGCTACCGGCCATTTGTTATTTTTACGAATCTGATAGACGATTTTTTTCGGAGTCCAGTTGAAAAAATCGAATTCGATTTTGAATAAGCTGGCCCACATGAAACGCTGGGGATTGAAAAAAAAATGCGAATATATGAGTTTCTGTGAAAAATAACGCAGGTCTGTCGTAATTTTTTCACCTACTGACCAATTTTCTATTTTCGTTGTGCCAATGGTTCTTATTTTCCATTAAAAGAAGTTTTATGGCTTCTTTGAACACCACTTTGGTTAATTTCGATTTCTCATTTATCGATCCGAAAATCCTTTTAGGGTTGGTGTAATATTTAAGTCTATAATGCGTGTGAAATAAGCTTTTATCGTCCTTTCGGTAGTAAATCTGAAGACAGAAAAAACGTAAAATTACGATATGATTATATACAAAATGAAAAAAAATGTATCGTGAGACCCAACCTCGTAACCGAATTCGAACGCGAGGTTCGTCTTGTTTAAAAGCACAGAAATTTGGAATTGACTCTCGCAAATGTCCGTCTTGAATTCAGCCTCCCCCACAGATTTCTCTTTCTCACATATTTTTTGGACAAACATGGCGTTTTCGGTTATCGCTGTATCGGAGATGAATTTTTGATCGGCCTCGTCTTTTGCCGGGCAAGCGCTGGCCCAAGAACCGCATTCAGTTTCCGGATTTTCATCAGGGGGTATTTCGTAAAGCGACCCTTTGAATCTGTGGATGACCAGAGCTGCAAAAGTAAAAAATCATCAACATTGGTAATCATGATCAATTGTTATGCTATCAAAATTCCTCTCACCGAGATGTTTTTCAGCCGATAGATGTACGAAACATTGGCACAAAGTCACCAATATGGTTAAAGTATTCATTGATCTACTTCTCATCAAACTTACGAAATGATATCACTTAACGAATTTTAGACTTGATTCAGTTGTGATGTTAGGCGAAGAAGCAAAAATTTATGCCAGAAATCAGGTCGTCACTATACGCCTCATGGTAGGTATCTAGATCTACTCTGCACTCGACTATTTCTTCAGCGTTAAATAAACATAAGTGATATTGGTGCGCAGCTGTTCGAATTCGTCACCACCTGTGTTTTGATTTCGCCAAAAATCGGTTTCCATTAATCAAAGAACACGACATTGTTCTTTGATTAATGATGTTATTCTATGTACTTGTATGTACTGCGTAGGTTATGCAATGTGTCCCCCAGTCGTACCTGTTTTTCGAAATATGTTCGTAAAAACAAGTGAAGGTCTAGGTACGTTAGATTTTACGCAGGAGTTATTGGTAAGACGTTGGTATGTCGTATTGAAATCGAAATTGGAGTGTATACTCCCTTACAGCTCTTTTCCTTGATGTGATCAAATTTTCGTTTTCTGCAGGGCTGTGAGGTGATTTTGACATTCTAGAAAATTTGAAAAATAAAAAAACTTCAATAATCAAGTAAGCAAAGCCAACAGATGATGCCAATTGATAATTAGTATCTTCATTTTTACCGAGAACCGGAAATTCTTTTGGGTCGTGCCAAGCTTATTTCAGAATGGTGCCACTGGGAACTCGTACGTACCATACGAAGGTTGTCACCTCGAGATTATAAAAATTTATGTAAATTTTCATCAATATTTTTTTCACGTATTTTATGATAAAGATTCTGGAAAAATATGAATTACACAGGTTGACACGATTTTTGTGTCTGGGTTCCGATTGCCAAATTTTGGTTGTTTTTATGTAACTAATGCAGGGAAAAATGATTTTTTCGATCCAATGTTTGCTTTTGTTGGTGGTGGTGGAGGGGGGAATAAGGGTTTTCGAGAATAAGCACAAGCTTGACAAAAAAATTCAAAATTTTTTGGCCCAGTCTTGTAAAAAATTTTACGGCGAATCGAATGGAATAAACCACAGACCTCTATCTCATTTAGAAAAAGAGTTACAGCTTAAACTTTCCTAAATTCCGTGGAAAAAAACTCATTTTTTTGTGCATTGCCTACCAAAAAGTGACATTTCTGAGCAAACTGTCCTACGACAAAAATTATAGGAACCAAAGTTGTAGAGAATAAAATTTCCTATCTGGTAAAGCGGTTAGATTTTCCAAAAATTGATTTGTTCATACTAATTTTTTCCCCAACTTCCTTCACCAATGTTCAACTTTACTCGAAAATATCTTGAAAACTATGCCTCCTACAAATATATAATCGCAAGCTGATTAAATTTGATGATTTTCAATTCGATTTTATGTTTTCTTAATGGTAAGGAAAAGTTTTTTTCTCCACTTTGGTATTTCTCTGTGGATAGTTTGAACAAAATCATTGGATCTCACACAAGTCGCGATGGTCTTCTTTTCCAAGATATCGTTCAAATTACATATGTATGTAAATATTACTCATCCGTTGAAATTAAAATATCACATTTCTCGAAAATCTTGCATAAAAAATTCAAAAATCTTCAAAATTGTTCAAAATATAAAAAATAATTGTTAAAAAGGTTACGTTTCGTTTGAAAACTTCAAGTTGATAAACTGTTATCCAAGTTGTGATTTTTTTCACAAGTCAAGAGTACTCTCTCATTTATAGATCAGTGAAAATTATCGAAAATCACTGAGAAACAGTCAGAATTGCAGCACAGGAGAAAATCAGTGAAAAAATTTTCACTGAACATAAATCTGCGACAAAAATCACTGGAAAACAGTGAAAATTCACTGACAAATCAGTGATATTCATGAAATTCACTGGAAAATCCGTGAAAATTCACTGACAAATCAGTGAAATTCATAAAATTTGCTGAAAAATCAGTGAAAATTAGCTGAAAAACCAGTGAATTCCGCTGATTTTTCCTGTGCTGCAATTCTGACTGTTTATCAGTGACTTTTCACTGATTCAGAATGAGAGAGTACGAGAAAAAAAGTTGAAACGAAAAATTGATCAAAATTCGTTAAAATGATAAGAAATATTGCAAAAATTGCTTCAAAAATATGAAAAATCGTTCAGTGTTGGAAATTTTTTTGAAATATTATACAATTTCGTAAAACCAATGCAAAAAATCATCAAATTCAGTTAAACTGTTGAAAATTTTTTTAAAAGTTGATTGAAATATCATTAAAAAGTTTTGAAGCTGCTTAGGAAACTAACAAAAAGTTGATGAAATTCTATTAAAGTTATTTTAAAAAACTCTGTGTACAATTTTTGAAGCATTATAATTTTTCAAAAATTGCAAAATACAAAAAAAATTATCTAATTCAATAATTCCGAAATAAGTTTGAAAAATATCGTCATCAAAAAAAGTAACGAACCCCTGCTCTATACAAAATAATAAAAAATCGTGAAAGTAAAATGGCGTTAAAGTTAGGTATTGAAAAACCCGCCAAAACATCCTTAAAATTTTCTTAGATTTTCAGAATAACCGCTAAGTAAAAGAAATCGTCAAACAAAAATGAAAAGTGATCGAATGTTGTGCTGCCAAAGTCATCTCGAAAATTGATTTAAATATTATAAAGTACAAGTAAAGTTGATTTAAAAAATGTCGTTCAAATTGTAAAACATTTTTAAAACCCTGCTAAAAATCGTAAATTTTTTTCAAAAGTTGAAAACGATTCATTTAAGGAATAGGAACTCTAGAAAATTCGTTAAACGAACGTAAAAATCGATTAAATATCATGAATTGTTGCAGAAAGTTCTTGTATAATTGATGAAATAATGGGAAAAACATGGGTGTTTTTTGAGGATTTTTGCAGCACAACGAATGTTTTTTTCCTCATTTCTCGTGTATTTTGAAACAATTAGGATAATATTTTAAATTTTGAAGTGTTTTAGTGGCAATTTAAACGTTTTTTCTTTTTGTCTGGAAATTTCTTTTTGATATTTTATGTGATTTTAGTACCTAATATTTTCAATGATAGTGCTGAGTTATTTTTGGAATTTTTTTTAAATTAGAAAAATTAACGGAGTAAATAATTTTTTTAAACAGATTTCTTGCCACACCAGCCTATTATTTACCTATATTTTAATTTGAAACATTTGTTTTTCTGTTCACAGGTAAGTCGCTGGGAAATTGTTTCTCTCTCCCTCTCTCGAGAATTTTCTTTCTTCGATTCGTAAGTACAAAAATGTATTTTTTTCTCACCAATGTAAGAACCTTTACAACTTGTCCAAGTCATTTGAGCCGAAATTTGATTCAGTGAAAGAGTTCGGGACCAAATTTTCAACTTTCAAAGGTTGATTTTTCAAAAAAAAAATTCTAAATGATTAATGATACATACATGCTAATTTTTCATAGAAGTAATAAATCATGAGGTGAAAATCTGAAAATTGGTTTATATACTAAAATCTACCTCCTTTCAAGTCAATCTGGTGCCTCCAGCAGATGATTTTTCTACAACAGACTGGAATTGCTCGAGAAGGTGTTGTAATCAACTTGGGATGCTCGAAATTTATTTTCTTGTTGAGTCAAATTTCAGCTTATTTGACGACAACCGGTCGTAAAGATCCTCTTGTGGGTAGGTTAGGTATCAATTTTGATAGGTATTTAAATTACCAGCCCTCAGGGTGGGTAATATACCTACTTGGTTTTCATAAACTTTCCCAAGAATGTTTTTTATCATTCATCAGTCTTTTCGAGAAATAATTAAATTTTCTCACAAAAATATTCCCAATTAAACTAAAATTTCGAATTAGTCAATAGTTTGTTCTAATTTTGATCGAATAAAAACGTTCAAAGGTACTTACCTAATCAATTTATTAAATTCATCTTCCTCGAAAAATGTTTTCACCATTCAAGCATCCGATCTTTATTCGAATCGTACTCCAACATTCGAAGAATCCACCAAGTTAATTACTTCTTACATCTAAAAGAAGGAAAATACTCCGAGTACTCAGGATACTTCGCTATGATACCCAATTATCGCAATTACAGCATCGCACGCGAACTAAATAAACGCCATAAAGAAGAAGAAAAAACCCCTCGCAGAAAGAAGCATCGCTCGTAAAGAATTTCTCAATAATAAAGAGCTCTTCTAACGCAGAATAAGTATCCAGTACGGAGTAAAAAAGCGAAAAAAAAAGAGCTTTTACAAGCAGCAGACTACGTAGCGGTTATTTTCTTTCTTCTTTTCGCCTTTCGAGTATACAATTACATCTGAATCGCGTTAGTGAAGCGTTAGAACACGAAACTCTGCCAGTACAAGTGTGTTCGCGTGCCCTTGTATTTTCTATGAGGTAGAATTGAAAGGCGGAGGGGAAGGGGGGCGAATAAGGCGCGCTTACTTTCTTAAAAATTTTTGTTCGAAGGGAAAAATCTCGTGTTTTTTTTTGCCTCGTAACAAAGTAAAATAAGAAGGGGGAAGAGGGTGGCTGGCGAAATGCTCGTACTAAGGCAGCCAGACATAGGTATTTTATTTCCAAGTGGACATAATTATAGGTTCTTGGGTTTCGACGAACGATCAATCGAGAAACTGAGTTGTTGAATGTAGATGAAAAAGGTTTCTTTATTATATAACTTTCTCTTAATATACTTCGTCTTCTCGGTAACTCGAAACGAGTCGAACTTCGTAAAATACGCAGAAAAGTGAAAAAAAAAACTACGACAAAGGTGTGGTAAGAGACAGAGAGATGGAGAACTGTAAAAAAAAAAACGATACCAAAGGAAAACATCAAACGTATAAGGGTAAGGGCGCCCAATTCCGACCACTTTTGCGAAAACCGCCACCAATCGAAGACTGTTTGACCTAGGAATACCGTAAATAGCTTAAAAGATAGATCAAACCTTCCCCCATGTCATACTAAAATTTTAGGGCCCCACGATAATATTTAGTATTTTTTTTGATTTTTTTCCTGAGACACCTCGAAATCCAATTTTGAATTTTTGGTGCCCTAATTCCGACCACCAAAAAATTTTTGGTACCCTAATTCCGACCACTTGCAAAAATGTACTAATAAGCATGCAAATCGTATATTCGAAGTACAATTAACATTTCAGTGTTAAAATGAGCAAATTAAGTAATATAAAACACATGAGAATCATTTCTTCGACTCTAAATTGACTTTAATCATTCGAACAATAAGTATAGACGTACATCTCTTTATTCAAATAGTCCTCCGCCGCTGCGTCACACATCTCGTGGCCCCATCCATAACATTGAGCGCACCTAATCCATCTTGGGTTTCAACATAGAATAGGTAAGTTTTCCCTTAACGTCCCCGTTTTCATATTACAAGATGGGCTTAAACGCATCAAAAACATATATTTTGACTCCTAACATGACATTTTTCAAAATTTTTGGGGTTTCCCTCCTCGGGAGAGGTTCCCAATGAGCTAGGGTCAAAATATGTTCAAATATGAAATTAGGATATCAAAAAACATTTATTTTGACACCCAACACAACATTTTACAAAATATCAGATTCTGCCCCCCAGGGGGGAGGGGGTTGCTCATGACCTAGGGTCAAAATAAATTCAAAAATGAATTCAGCACATTGAAAAACATATATTTTGACACCCAACACGATATTTTTCAAAATTTTGAGTTTTAAACTCCCCAACGATGTAAAAATTAACACGAAAAACTACGGGTGGGCGGAATTAGGCACCACCTTCATTTTTGATACTTGATAAAATTTTAATTATTTACCTGCAATTTATTCAAAAAAATTTTATTTTATGAAAAACTAGACACTTTAACGATCACAAATATATCTTCACATTCCTAAATTACTCAAAATTAATATATTATTTTTGACTTTGAACATTGAAAAAAAAACGGCAATTTGACATGCGATTTCTTCAAATTGGATTTTCTCGGCGAGTTTTGGCTTTATGGTCGCCGGGTTGGTCTTAAATTAATCGTCTTTGATAAAGGAACACGACAAAATTTTTTTCAGCGAGATCGCGCTATTAACAGACGAGATAGGTGGGGTGGTCGGAATTAGGCACTGGTCGGAATTAGGGCACCTTACCCTTAAAGGTAAGTAGTGAAAAAGAAACGTAAAAATCGAAATAAACAGATCATTAATAAAATATTCGATGGAACGAGCTTCGGCCCGCCAAAACATACCGGTGGAGGGTAGAAAAATGCGTGTAAGAAGTCAGAAATGAATAAAATATTCCAAGGAGAGCGGAGCGAATGGAAAAAAAAAAGTAGAAACGAAAGCTTTCTTTTTATTCCTTTAAAAGACCGATTTCACTTAATGATCGTCGTTTTGGGAAAAAGGCAGCCTTTTTCTCGCTCTCTTTTGCCGGTTAAAGAGAAAAATTTATTGTAGAAGAAAATTCTCTCATCACAAAAGAATCGACGAAATAATGAAAAAAGATGAAGGAAAATTTGGGTAATATTGCAAGTGTACGTGGCATTGATCGAAACGCGTAGGACTTTTTTTTGGCTCTTCGCCTCGGTCGTTCGTCGATTGAAGAATCGCAGATCGCCGAACCGGGTCGTTTTTAATTTAGTTGAAATTGGGCTTTGGTTTTTGCCCTCGCTCGACCCTTCTCCGAGCGTTGATTCTTTTACGTATTTCGAAAGAAAAGATGAAAGATGCGACGACTTAAAATAAATATTTTTTTGGGGTCTTTTTTTTTTTAAATATCTGGGGATGTTTCTTTAAGTTCGTTTTTCAAAACAAACGACGAATTTGTGTTTTCTTTTCGGTGCTTCGTCGTTGGGTATCTCGATGGCTCCTGTTTCTCGGCGCTTTTGAAATTCATTACGTTAAATACCGTTTCTAATTAACGTTAAGAGTAATTTTTCATATTAAAACAATTTCTTTGATCGTGTTTTTCGGTCTGATGGTTGCGGTGCGAGCGGGGAGACTACGAGGGAAGCATTTGCGTCGGTTATCGATAGAGAAATCGTTTTTATACGCGGAAACGAAAAGCAATTTTCGTTTGGAAATTGCAATGTGCTAGAAAAACATTTGCTCATTTAGGGTGAATAGATTTTTTTAAATATTTCAAATTCTCGTACTTTTTCTGTTTTTTTTTTCTCTAACAAGTCGAGGGTCGACTGGGTACTGCGATGTTTACAAAAAGATTTCCAATTGAAAGCGAAGCGAGCGAATTTTCTCCACTTTCTCGCTATCGGTACCGGTGTTTTTTTTTTCTTTAACGCGAGTTCTTTTTTATCGTCTGTTTTACACGAATGGAGTAATTTAAGAGGTTGAGTTTTTTTTCCATCGTCGATCTTGCCACGTTCGGTTGCTCGAGTCGGTTTTTAGGTTTCTCTGAAATATACGAGGAGTTTTGGCCGTCCAATGAGAAGCTTCGTGAAGATGAAAGATACCAGTTGAGAGAGCCTGGCAGGAGGAGAGAGAATTGGTATGTGGGAAAATGAAATCCATCTTATTTATTTGATTAAATGGAAGAAATAAATTGAAGTGAGTCTATAGCTTCATCGGTCAAGGTGAAAAGATCAATGAAAGTTGCTTCAGAAGTTATCAAAGAAATAACGAATCGAGATGAATTGAAACTTCCTTTTAATGCCTACCGATTGATTAATACCTACGTTCTGTTGAGCAATCTGAGATAATTTAAATCATAGTATCTGTTTGGAGTAAACGTGAAAAGGAGCTGAGTTTTTTTAATCCACATTGTTTGTGCTCTGTGTACTTGACCTCTCCTCTTCGCATTTCTCAATTTTGAAATATTATTTTGCTGCCAAAAAGTGATCAATAAGCTGAATGTGCCTTATTCCAGCTTTCATTATCTCGATTTTGAGAAATTTTCAAGTTAGATGATATTTCGAATAGACTGAGTTCTGGAAATACCTATTTATTGGTATAGGTATAAAAAAATTTTGAAATTGAAAATAAAGGTCGTAAAAAATGATCGTGTGGAATTTTCAATTCAAAAAATTTGTACGAGAAAGAAATTGGAAACTAGAATTCATAGAAATGGAAACCTAACACAGAAAAATTATGAGAGGGGATGAAAAGTAAAATTTATCAAGGTTGGAAAAACTGTATTTTTGTCCTCAATTTTTGCATTTTCAAAAGTCACTCTCAAAACTCAATTTTTCTTGGTGCAATTTCTCTAGATTAAAATGCAATTTCATATTTTTTCTTCAATTTCAATTTCAGTGTTTTCCAATTTTTTAAAATAAAAAATTGAAATGAGTATTCGATGGATATTTCGAATCTGCTTATTCGATTTCAGTTTTCATTCAGATTCAGAATTTTTTTTCTATTTCTCATGAAAATAAATTGAATTTTGACCGAAATTGTGAGGCACTGTGACCTCCTTAAGATTCTGAGGTCTCAGAATAAGAATACCTAGTTGGTTATAAGGTTATAATTGACCATAGATTTTCATTGTTTTTTTTTTTGGTTTTGTTTTTGAGATCCTTGAAGTTACCTATGCAAAAAAATAAGCTTTTCATGAGAATGTCCATTGATTTTTTACTGATTATTCAAAGAATTTCACAAATTTTTCAGTAAATTTCATAATTATTATAGGTACTGTGTTTTCGGTGAATTTTCCCTGATTTCCAGTGATTTTCTTTCACTGACTTGCTTTCTTTGAAAATTTTTTCACTTATTTATTACTATTTTTCAGTGTTTTTTGATAAATTTCACAGATTCAAAAATGAGAAAGTACCTTATTTTTCAGGGGTCTTAAAAACATCATTTTTTTCGCGTTATCTGAAACACAACGAATGTTTACAAATTTCATATCGTTTTGTTTTTAGTCTTTTGTTCTTCTCCTGTTTTCTTCTCATCGCCAAAAAAAAAAAATTGTGACCAGATTGTATTGCACGCTCTCCCATTTATAAATCAGTGAAAATGATCGAAAATCACTGAGAAACAATCAGAATTGCGCAGGCATATTTCTTTGGTCACTTTTTTCATCAAAAGTCACTGAAGTCGCTTTTTTTATTAAAAGTCACTAAAGTCACTTTTTTCATCTAAAAGGTCACTTTTAGTGACTCTTGGTCACTTTTTGTAAATTTCCCCGACTTTAAAAAATTGAAAAAATCATTTAAAAAATGAATAAAAGACGATTTTTTTTCCTTGAAAAAAAGTTGAATATTACATTTTGGTGGCATTGTAGTTGCTCCGATACCCCAGTGATGTGACTGTTTTGCGGGGGAATGCCTGCAATGCCAAAAAAAAAGGTTACAGATTCTTCACTGCGAACAGATTTCTCCGATTTTTGATCAAAGATATATTTTTTCGCGAAAATTTTTGCCCACGCTTCGCTCGGGCTCAACACGTTTATAAATGGATTTATAAATTTGAGGTATGTGTTTTTCATTTTTGAGAGGGGGAAGGGGTGAGAAAAATAAAATGTGAAGAATTTTTTGAATTTTCAGCCCGGAAAAATCCGAATTTTCATTTGTTTGATTTGGTAGACACCTTGGCTTAAATTGTTTCATTTTTCAAAAATTTATAATTTTGCTTTAAATGCTTAGATTTTGCATAATTATTTGGAATTTTTTCTGCAATAAATTCAAATTTTCAAATTTTTGTGGTGAGGGGGAGTTCGGTGGGTTCAAAAATTTTTAGGATTGAATTTGAATCATTTTTTGGCCCGAAGAGGAACATTTAAAAATCTCGTAAAAAGTACCTAGTGACTTTGAAAAAAAAATTGCTAGGCTCCATGCATTTTATATCATTCTTATGCAAAATTTCAGGATGTAAGTACTTCACGAAAAAACTTATTTTACCCCCGGCTTTACGAATGCCATATTTAAAAGGTCTGCAAAAATTCGACAAATTGGTCTGGAAAACCTGGAAAAGTCAGGAGAAATCATTTCTGAAATATAGTGGACACCCTGGTGGAAGAAATTCTTAGAAGATCAATATTGGAAAAAGTTTGAGAAAATTTTAATTAAAAAAATTTTACAGCTGGAAAAATTGTATTATTGGGTAAAATTTTGAAAAAAATTAGAATTGAGTAAATTGAAAGAATTTAAACTTGGAAAAAATTTGGACTTCGATCGTCGAAATCTCATTTTTGGTAAATATAATTGAAAACTGGTGATTCTAGCGGAATTGTACCAAAAAAGTCAATTTTTCGGGAGTCAGGGGTTTCATAAAAATGATAATTTCAAAAAAATGTGTAAACCAATACATAATTTAAAAAAAAAAATTTTGGCCTTAAATATTAGCCAAGAATTAGGCAAATGAAGTGCAAGATTTTTCATTTCAAAAATGGATTTGTATCTATTATAAAATGAATTTATTTTTGTGTTTATAAATAAAATTGAAATGAAAAAGAATTGAAGAATTCAAATTTATAAACAAGATAAACCAATACTGGGCTAGCTTGGGCTTTCTAATTGAATGTTGGCCCAATTCGACCTCCGTTAAACTAGAATATCTAAAAATTAGATCAATCTGACAACCAAAAAGAAATAAGAATTCTTTCGACTAGTCTCGGAACATTTTTTGGCCAGAAGCTTAGAAAAATTGGTAAAAATTGAAAATGATTGAAAAAATGTTGTTTTTTTTGATCCATGAAGCATCAAAATTCAAGAAAACGTGGTCACTTTTCGGTCAATTTTTCATTCATGTAGTCATTTTTGTGGTCGCTTTTTCATTTCCAAAAGGTCACTAAAGTCACTTTTTTTTTGGAAATTTTGAAGAAATATGCGTGGAATTGCGGCACAGGAGAAAATCAGTGAAAAAATTTTCAATGAGTACGAATCAGTGAGAAAAAATACTGGAAAATTAGTGAAAAATCAAGGAAAAGTCAGTAAAATTTATGAAATTAGCCGAAAAATTTATTAAAATTTTTGAAAAATCAGCGAAAATTCGCTGAAAATCAGTGAATTTTACTGATCTTTTTCCTGCGTTGCAATTCTGGCTTTTTATCAGTGACTTTTCACTGATTCAGAATCATAGAGTGGATTTTATATCACCCAAACATGCGTTATTTCTAATTACTTCGTGCTTTTCTCAAGTGAATTTAATTACAATTTTTCTTTTGGTAAATTTCTTCTCTCAATTTAAAAAAATTCTCCATCGCATAACAAACATTATCAACTGAAAAAATATAATTACAGTCGTCAAACTATAAAAGCAGCTTCGCTTTTGTTATTTCTCGCGAAGGTGACTTCTCTGCTCCTTTGTTCCGTTCTCGTTTCAGAATTTTTTTCACTTTCTTCCAAACGCTGAACAATTTCGCCTTTCAAACGAACGCGAAAATAACGTCGAGTCTACGCTGGTACGCGAAGCAACGAATAAAGAAATACTACTTACTCGAAGACTTGTCGGGAATCCGTTTTAAATACATCTTTCAGCTGTATTAATTAGAAGCATTTAAAATCTCGCGACTTAACACGAGCAGATGAAACGCCGGTTGGAATAGGACGTGGGAAGAAATCCGTATTAGAATGTAAGACGTATACGGACGTACGGACGAATAACGGGCGTAAATGTTTTAAACGACGAGCTTTACGACTTCGGTTCATTTGGAAAGAAAACTTGCTGCAGATCGAGCCGGAGACAGAAGGTGAACCGGGGCAAGGACGTTATTTCGCCTTTACCGTATAGTTTTCTTAATTTATACGAACGCTTTTCTCCTTCGTCTCGAACAGCGAAGTTGTGTCTGAGTATTCGATGCAGATGCCTTGGTGGTAGTTCGGTGTGTTTTTTCTCTCCTTCTCATCGGTTTGCCCATTTGAGACCAGTGGAGGGGGGACCCGGGGTGTATAACAATTATAACGTTCTATCTTTCAACTTAATCGTTTGAAAGCAATTGCGGCTAGACATTAATTAAATTGAAAGTAATTAATCGCGGGACGCGCCAAACGAAGGCGAAGGAGGGTAGAAATAACCTCTGTTCGTTTTAAATTACGCATCCGACTTCGGACTGCGTGGAAATCGCTATAATATAACTTAACACCGAGGCTACTTATATACGCGTCTTGCCTGCCCCCTTCTCTACCTCTGAGAGAATAGTTTTGGTAAAATACGTTACCGAAATGTGCACTACACAGACGATAGATACCATTATGGTAAAATGAGAGAGATTATATAAGTAAAGGAGCCACAATGAACGTATTAAGGCGAGCAGACGTAAATTGCCAAACGTTATAGTACGATTTGGTCGGGCGAGAAGAGAAATTAAATTTATCTAATTAGTTCGCGCCATAAGTCGATCTCTCTCGGAAGGCGAAAGCTCTCGCGTTTCTTCGTCTGAGTTAAGATGCGCGATCGAGACCATAAAGTCATAATTTTAAAATCGCTAGCAGTAATTTTTAAGGGTGAAATTTTGAAAGATATAAAGCGTTAACGGATCATTAACGACGGAGTGTTAATAAATTCGCGACGTGCGTACGCGAGTCGAGAAGAAAAAGGATATCGAAGCGGTACCGCGAGACATATACGTGTATAAAAGAAAGAAACAGAGAGAAGGAAAGTCTCTATGCATTTGCCGGTTCCATTTAGAAAATTAACTTAACCGAGGCGCGGCTCGACCCGACGTAGCAATGGTTAAAAATCTAATTAGTTCGAGCCGGACGATTTTACTCGTATATTAAATGTGTTTTGAAACTGGAGATTTGGCTGGCAAGGGGGGTTTGCCCCGCTGGTCCGCGCTAACTGGGACCGAATTGGTTATAAATGTACTGGTGAGTGACGAAAGTGGGTGCGGGTTGTGCGCCAGGAGGAGCTTGACTAATGTGGTATTCGAAGTGTTTGACGTGGGAGGAGGTAATTGTCGAATGAAGAGTTTCGGATACATGGTCTAAATTCTCTGAGTGATGGAAAAAAGGCGGGAAAAATTTTCAAGGGAGAGTCTACCAATTCCTTTGGTCCAGAGGCTCAAATTTTGTGAAAAAAATTCAAAAACGTAAAATATGATGAAACCGTCCTCTATTTACAAGGAAGGTATCCCTACTGGGAGTAAAATTTCGAGCCGAAACAAAAATAATTTGAAAGTACATCACAAAATAACCCCATACCCAAAATTTTAAGTACTTAAATTCATTTCTCAAACTTTGGCGAATTTTTGAAATTTCAAAATTACCTCATCGCCTTGCAAAATTTGATCTAATCTACGAAAAAAGCTTAAATTTAGTGTATACCTAATTTTCGACTTCCCAAATGAATTGGAAGTGGTTTCGAGACGTTTCAGAGTTTTCAGAAAATTTTAAAATTTTACAGCATTAGAGAAAGACCCATAAAAATGGTCCATAAGGATTTCAACACCTATGATCACGGATTACCCATATTGGGGACCTATTTGATCGATTAAAGTACAATTCTCTGAAATTCATTATTGCCTGTTCAAAGTCACAAATATGGGTAACTCGCGATTATAAGTGCTAAAGTTCATATTAACTATTTTTATGGGCCCTTCTCTAGTGCTGTAAAATTTCGAAATTTTCTGGAGACTCCGAAACGCCTGGAAACAGCATTCAATAAATTTGGGAGGTCGAAAATAGGATTTACCAAATTTAAGATTTTTTCATCGATTCGATTACATTTTCATATCTTACAGGGCGATGTAATTTTGAAATTTCAAAAAATTACCAAAAATTTGAGAAATGTACTTTTGCACTTGAAATTTTGGAAATAGAATTCTTTCCTGATGTATCTACTTTTTATTTAATTTCGTCTCGACTGAAAATTTAATTTCCAGTTGGGATAATCCCTTGTTAATAGGATACAATACTTCATGAAACCTTATTGAAATATTCGACCGAAGTGTGAAATTTTTGGCGCACAATTATAAAGTTGATTAAAACCATGATAAAATATGTAGGTTGTAAGTAATTAAAATTTTCAAGATGTTCTAAAACTTGTTAATTCGGTTTTAAAATTAATCATAATGCTGCAAAATTGGCTTAAAACAGAGTAAAGGGTATGACCGGATAAGGGGTGAATTTGGCCCCCGGCGCGTTTGGGCTCCTAAACACCTCAAGTGGTGTATATTGACTGGAAAAAAATTTTCACAAAATTTTGGACCCCTACCCCCCTCCCTATCGGAGTTATGGCCATCTTATTGCATTATTTTCATGGATTTTTAATTTCAACGAAAGTAAAGGAAATTTTTTGTTCTTTGGCACAAAGTTACACCTCATAGGGGTGTATTTATGATAATTTTTTCAACAATTTTGATGCACTTTTTCACGTTTTTTCGGCTATTTGAAGTTTTCAATCGTAAAAAACACCGTATAAGCGAAGAGCGACCGCCCTGGAAAAATTACTAAAATATGCATTTTTTATGTATAATTTTGCTGTGTACTTGGTTTTGGCCATTTCTTTGAACTAGGGGGGGGGGGGGAATTGCGAAAAACCTTATCAGAAATGCTGTCATTTTAGCAGATTTTTCAAATTTTGAGCGTTTTATGCAGAGAGAAACGACTAAATGAAAAAACCAATCCCATATTCGTGTTCAGCAGGTCAAAATACCCCGATAAACACCCTTTTCGCGGTAGTTTTGCTCGAAATTTCAAAATTCACTATTTTCACTGATTTTTCATGATGAAAAAAGTGAATTTCGGAACTGCAAGCAAAACTATCGCGAAAAGGGTGTTTATCGGGGTATTTTAACCTGCTGAACACGAATATGGGATTGGTTTTTTTATTTGGTGATTTTTTCCCGGAAAATTCGCCATTTCCAAACTTAAATTTGGTTTTTGTGAAAAAATTTCAAAAAATTTTATCCGGTCATACCCTTTTTATAAAATTACAAAAAGAATCGCCCAAAGTTACTGGCAATATGAATATCGTTAGAGCAAACTTCAAGAAGTAAGTCAAAATTGTGTCAAAGTTGTTGAAACAGAGCAAAATTAGTCGAAAATAATAACCCAAATGATGTTGAAATTTTATCGAAATTACCTCAAAAAGAAGTCAAGACCTGTTTTAATGTTGTTAAAAATCGTAATTTTTCATACCATCGTGTCATTTTTATCTAAGTTTACGAATAAAATTTTAATGGTATTTCGAGAATTTTTGATGTTTTTTTTGATGATTTTTGTAATTTTTGAGGCGATTTGTAGGCTTTTTTACACTTTAAAAAGTTGATGAACTTTTCAAAATATTTATTGCATTTTGTACAATAATTCTTATATCTACTATTAATATGTTGCTTCAATTTTCACACATTTTTTGTGTATGTATTTTGATATATTTTTGGGTTGAATTTGTGCAGTTTTGTGAATGCTACCAATTTTTTGTAGCATTTGAACGAAGTTTGAAATTTTTTTAAACATTTTTTTAAAATCGTGATTTTTACAGAACTTTTAATTTTTTAAAAATCAATTTCACGTGTATTTTTTATTAAAGATGTTGAAAATTTATGGGTAATCATTTGCTTCAATGTCATTTCATCGTATGAATATGATATAGAAGGGGGGAGGGAGGGGGGAGTAAAAGAAGATGAATGAAAAAAGTTTTAAAATTTGAAAAAGGGGTTTTACATAATACATGCTCAAATTTTTTTGTGAAAGTCGTTTGATGATTTTTTTTTCAAAGTTTGACGTAATGTTAAAAATTTAGAAAAATTACATAGTTTCTCATTTGACGTAATTTTTGAGCAATTTTAAAGAATAGACCTTTTTCAAGATGAACTTTTAATTCAATGCAATCCTGGTAAATCATATAAAAAAATTGCAGAAAAATCAAATTCAGTTTTCATCTCTGATTTTTTAAACCAAATTTTCATAAGAATTATGATAAAATGAATACTTATATTTTTATTGATGAAATTTCGTAGTCTTCATCAACAATTGTTCTTAAATGATTTTTTAAGTCAATTTTTGCCATTTTTTTGGTGAAAGTAGGTATTTGATAAATTTTCCACTATTCAAACAAATTTTTCATCGTTTTCTAGCAATTTTTCTTGTTTCAATAGTAAGGGTAAAGTGCCCTAACTTCGACCGCTTCCTAATTTCGACCACCGGTCGATTTCGGCCGCTATGGATGCAATCTACACGAAAAAATGTTTTTCATGTTCCTTTTTCATAGATGAACAATTTGAGACCAAAATCACAACCCTACAGGCAAAATTAGCGGAGAAAATTGAAAAAAACGAAATCGCATAGGTGAACAATTTTTTTACGTATTCTTTGATCTCAAATTATGAATAATTTTTTTAATAAATTCTACCAAATAATTGTGAATTTTGATGGGGCATGGTGTCAGATTCCGATTAAATCATTGTTTTTGAAAAAAATTGAAAGTGTGAAATGAAAAATTTTCCTTTAAGTTCGAATTGTTTGGGGTGCCCTTATCTCAACCGCCTATATTATCTTATGTAATCTGTTTTTTGAATGCGATTTTGTTTTTTCTGATTTTCTCTGCGAGTTTTGGCTGTAGGGTTGTCGTTTTGGTCTCATTTTGCTTATCAGTGAAAGAAGAATATGAAAAAATTATTTTCGGGTAGGTTCCGCTCTATGCGGGCCAAATCAGCTGGTGGTCGAAATTAGGAACCCAAAATTTCAAAATCGATTTTTGAGTTCCCTCAGAAAAAAAATCGCAAAAAATACAAAAAATGATTGTATCGGCTCAAAATTTTAGGGAGCGGTAGAGGAAGGATCAAGGTATTTTTTAAGCCATTTTCGACGTTTCTACCTCAAAAAGTCTTCGATTGGTGGAAGTTTGAAAAAAAGTGGTCGAAATATGGTAACCTTACCCTTACATATGAATTTTCATCAATTTTTGCATTTCGAAGAACTATTGATGTTTGAATCAAGCTTTGCTATATTTGTCACATTTTTCTCCATATTGGCCATTTTTGACTATTTTCATGCAATTTAAACAATTTTTTGATTGATAGATGGACAATTTTTCCAATATTTTTGGATGTTTGGTGATTTCCAGCAAAAATTGACATTTGTTCTTACTTTTTAATTTTTGTAATATTTTCACGAATTTTTCGGATTTTTCAACTTAATTTTGATTCAAGAGGGTGAAAGGATCTCAAATTCATTCGGAAAATAAACTTCGATATTAAGGTTGAATTTTTTCTACTTAAGAGTCAGCTTACTCACGTAGGTAATTTGAAATATCTCTTTTTTTTTTTTACAATCACGTTTTTGACTTCTACCCCTTCTCGTCACCAAAAACTCTGCAATATTTCGAAGCTCAGAACGAACTCCGTTCATTTCATGTGACCTTGTTAATCGTGAAGGTTTCCGACGCGATGATTCATATGGTGAATAGGTGGTAGGCGGGGTACAATGCATCACCGACGATTACGAGTACATTCGGCGTTAATAAAATTGCATACACAATCGCCGTAAATTAAACACCCGTCTACCTAGTCCTATAATGAGTATGTAATGTGCATGTTCGTACATCTAAGTACCGATTGTCGTCTGCATTGAACGTAATTATTTAGCTGGTGTATTTTCAAATTCATACGACGAATACGTACAAGCTGCATATATTTATGCTGAACGAGCTTCGCTATACACTTTCGTATGGCAACCAGATATAAAACCCATTGAGAAGCACGATCGCGAATTTATCATTTGATTCTTCGCACAAACTGGGAAAGCTCAATTTACCTGTATGATTTTTAATTTACCCAACTTTACGTAATATACACCACCCGCCGTCCCCCTGATTCCCCATTCTCCCCCAAACCACCGATTTTGTTCGTAAATTAGCCAAGAGCCAGGCTACGTCGTTTATAAAGTTTAAACGGTAATTAGCAAATGAAAAATGTACAAGCTGAGGAGAGGGCAGGAGGGGGGTAAATGAAGAACCGGCACAACGTGTTGCCTTTATACAGGCATCGCACGGTAACCGTAGATGAAAATGATAAGACAGCGTTTCTCGGGCACGGTCGAGCCCAAAGTCTCTCATCCCCTTGTTTCATTCTGTAATTTTGTGTCTGGCGCAGCTCGTTAAAATATTAAGCGCGTAGTTAATGGCGCCTCGCAGCCGGTATAGGTATAGTTTACGATACCGCAGGGAGAAGTGGGCATGTAGAAGGGGTAGTACGGATTTTGGGTGTTTTTTCTTCCAATTTTAAAGGTAGGGGAGCAAGGAGGAGGTAATTTTGGGTAAATGAATAATTTATGGTTGAGGGAAAGGATGGGCAGAGATAATTCGAAAAATAAGATACGAAATCGTTTGTAATTTTCGTTTTATCATTTTACTGTTTTTTCGTATTAAAATCAGGAAAAAAGGGGAGGGGTGAGGTAATAATCGGAGATTACCTATTTTTGTTTCAAAAATTACAGACTCGATGTTGGCTTGTAAAATTTCTCGATGAAGTATTCCATTTTTCATTTATTCGAACAGTGCCAAGAAGGAAATGAAGGAAGAAGGATATTTGATTTTGGAATTATTTTCATATTGAACTATTTATATTTAAATTTTTGTTAGAAAATAATTATTAGTTGTGAAATTCCATTTTCAGAATTTGTCGTCACGTCTGTCTCATCATTTAAAAAATATTTTGTAACCCCCCTCCCCCCCGCATGAAATCCACTCAAAAAAATGTTTGTGCGAGAATTTTTTTGAAAAGTGAGTTGACGTGGAATCTGAAGGAATTAGGAAAACGACGTCAATGGAAATCAGTGCTGCCAGATGTAAAATAACGAAATCCTCACAATCATTTCCTCAAAATTTTGAAAAATTATCAAAATCACCAATTTAAAAAAAAAATTAATTATGACATTATGAGTCTGAAACGGTGAAACTATAGAAAGTCCCCCCTCCATTCGAAAAACTAATTAAACGTATGTTTTTTTTATTTTTCAAATACATCTTAAAATTCTTATATTGTATTTTATATTGATAAATTGATAATACCGGAGCGACCTGCGCCATATGCCATATTTATTGTTCTGATTTAATCTGACTACATTCCAAAAATTGCATAAAGTTTCAAAAATAAGAAATTTTTTTGAAATTGGAGGTTTTTCAAAACATGATTTTTTAAAAATTGGATAATTTTCCAAAACATGGGCCAATTTTTCAAAGTTGGAGAATCTTCCAATTTTTTGATGAGTTTTCAAAAGTTCTACAATTTTTTGCAAATTTGACTAAAATTGCAATATTTTTTCAAACATTGAAAAATTTCCCCAAAATTGGACTATTTTTGGAAAATTGGACGTTTTTTTCCATTTTTCAAACTGTTTTTTATGAGAAATTACGAAATTTGGTATTGTGAATAATGGAAATTGGACCGAAAATTCACCAAATTCCCTAATTTTTTAAAAATCACCAACCATTCACCACTGGGAAAATGAAAACAGGCAAAATCACCTATTTTTCTGACAAATCACCACATCTGGCAGCACTGATGGAAATAAAATACCAAATATTCGAATAAAAGAAATTAATTTATCGAATTCGGATTTTCGGTCTCGCTGCGACGACTTACAAGGTCTGAAACTAACAAAAATACGTATAAAAAAATAAGGAAAAAAGAATCAAACGATTGGAAAGGGAACAGCGTACAAGTTGGCGTGAAGAAAGAGCTCAAGAGGAGAGGGAGGCAGACCAGATGCGGTAGAAAAATGGCGAAATTTATCGCACTTCGATACACCGTATAATATAATAAAGTTACCATTTGTAAGTTTTCTATTCGCGATGAAGAAGGCTACGTACCACGTACAGTACACGATGCGATGGTTTTAACTTATTTTTCTTCTTATTCTGGCTGCTGCGTCGTCTGGGCGCGGCGTTCGGGTATTATTTTCCAGAACGTTAATTTTATTAGTTTTATGTGCTGTGTGTTCGATGTTGCGAGGTTCGATGAAACGTGTCCGCGTGTACGGTGAAGTTGTATCGCGAGTCGAGGTGGACTAATTTTTACGATAGCAGGAAACGATGGAGGAATGGAAGAGTTGTGACCGGATAGAAATCGTGTCATGATGGGAAATTAGCAAATTCCGGTGACGTCATTTCAAGTTTTTCGATTACTTGAGACAAAATTTTTGATGTTTCGAGTCCCTTTTTTTACCAGCCACGAAAAACTCTTCGCCTGAGCTTTTAAACTGCAGAGATATTTTTCGTGTTTTGATCTTTAAAAAGTGTCTGATTCAAATCCGTGGCCCTTCTTGAATATTTTTCTTCAAAAAAATCAATTTTCATTGAAGAACTTGAAAAACTTACTACGCCAAACACAAATCTAAACCTTCTATCAATCTCCTCCCTGCGACACTCGGCATAACAATTCTAGAAGTTATAGACGTCCAAAATAATAAACTTTCAAGAAAAAAAAAATTGACGAATGAAAGTAATCGAGGATGAGAAGGAGATTGGAAGAAAAAAATATCCAAATGAAAATTTCAGTTCGTTTGTTTTTTCTTTTCTTATTCTTTGTAATTTTTTCTTTCAAAATCTGAAGACGATTTTTTCACTCTAAACTTTTCGAACTTACTCTTCAACCTCAACATATAAGCGCAGGGGAAAGGATTTTTTTAAAGTAAAAGCAAAAACCGTCTTGCAGTCAGTGGTAAGTTCATAACTTGTTTCTGAGTAAGTCCAGATATTTTCGTCATTTTTATAATGCTAAAATTTTCTGAATTTTTTTCTCAACTTTTTCCCGTACTCTGAAATTTTTTTAAACCAAAATTTTTTCAACTCTGAATTTTTTTCTAATTCTACAACTTTTTCTCTGTTTTCTTAATCTTAGAAGTTTTTTCCTAAATTTTTTCGAATTGACATTTTTTCTGAAAAATTTTCCAAATTAAATTGACATATTCTTTTCTATTTCTTTACTCTTTCACACTCCATATTTCACCAAAATTCTTTCGAACTATGAATTTTTTCTCGAAATGTAATCCCAACTCCAAAAAATTTTTCCAACTCTTTCCAACTCTCATTTTTGTTTCCAAATTTTTCTCAAAATTCTTCGAAATTTGGAATTTTGTCTCAAAATTTAATCTAGCTTCAGAATTTTTTATGAAAAATTTTTCCCATTCAATTTTTTTTTCAGCTTTTAATTTTTTGAGTAGTGCACTTTTCTTAAACGTGATACGATGACGTCATCACTCATGTTTGTGGTTGGAAAAAAATTTAGAGCTTGAAAGTTTCGATAAATAATTTTTATCACGAATTTCAAAGTACAAAAAATGTAGGAAAAAATTTTTAGGGTGAAATGAAATGAAGAAAACATTTTGGGAATTTGAAAAAAATTACAATGTTAGAATGAATTTTGAGGTTGGAAAAAATTGAGAAAAAATTGAGAGAATTGGTGAGTTCATTTCCTGAATTCATACATGTGTGAATTGATTATCACTTTTGGGGAGGGGGGATACATTTATGTACGAATTGATTCCGAACCTCTTTCAATCTGTTTGCGTTGTCTTGAGGAAATCACGAGGAGGTTGGCTTCGAGGTTTTTTTTTGTTTTGTAAATATCGTTCTGATGGATCTTTTGCAAGTCCTATAATAATTGAGAGAAGGGCATTTTTAGTTGAAAAAATTGAGTTAAAAACGAAAAATTTGTCAAATTAAGTTTATAAAATTAGAAAAATCCTACCTGAATGGGAAATTTTCAATTTTTGGGCTCCTCTAATACAATAATTTCAACCATAATTTTTTTTGCTCATGAAACATTTTCATCAGAATAAAATTTCTACTTCATTAGCCATCAATACAGTTTTTTTCTTCTAAAAAAGGGCAATTTCGGTGGAAATTTTCTTTCAAATGTCTCAAAATTACATCTTGAGACAACTTCCCAAATCTGAATCAAAAACCAGGCACTTATTGTTTGAGAACAGTAGTATCTCAAAAGTGGGACACCTTCAGTCAAACCTTCTTCATCGAATGAAGCAACGTAATATTACATATTAAGGTCTAGGTGACCTACGCTTGAATTTTCCACCGAAAGTGGGAATCAACTCGTACATACCCTGAAAAAAATGAGAAATAATTGTCAATTATTTGAGAATAATCAAAAATTGGCGTTTGCTCAAAGTTCTCAAAACTAAAATGAACCTGATTTCGGGCTCAAAATGGCTCAAAAATGTTCAAATTACATTTTAGCCAATATATTTGTGCTGTTCGTAAAATTTAACACCATTTTAATAGGTAACACGTCAACTATTCCAAAATACTTACTCTAAAATTGGCAAGTGCTCAAAATTTTTAAAAATTTCTCAAAAAAATTTTGGTAATTTTTTCAAGTTTTTGATGAAATTCCAGAAATTCTACCCCAATTTTTTGAAAATACTTGAAAATTTACTCAATTTTGGGCTCAAAATTGCTCAAAATTGCTCAAATTACATTTTTACTAATATATTCGTGCTGTTCGTGAAATTTTAACCCATTTTGATAGGTCGCAACCCCAGTTTCCGAATTTTTTTAGGTAATTCAGTTTTGACAAAAGGGGGCGAAAATGATGCGTTTTCACAACTTTAAAATTCGCCACCATCTATTGTGCCGACCGTTTCCCATTAACTTTGGCTTAATGGATGTGGAATGAGTCCATGTATGCGTTGAGGTGTTTTTTTTTGTCCCGCAAACCATATGACGCCTATGGAGCCATTATTAAGCCAAAAATGGCCAAATTTCGAAAAAAAATCACACATTAGGGACGCTGGCACAACATTGTGCACGTTGCCCAAGGAAGTTGACGTATATTCGGAGTCAGGGGAGTGTCCGCTACCAGTCTGTGAAAACATTTTTTATCCCCGGTCTAATTTTAAAAAATGAGAAAAAACGAGGATTTTTAAACTCCAGCCCCCTATTGTGCAAGGGCAAAAATCCAAAATTCGCTTTTTCGGGACTATGGGACCCATACACATGAAAAGCCAGCTGATTTTTTTGTTCCGCAAAAAAGCACGCTGATTTCGATTTCTAGAGCACTTTTTGCCGGTTGAATTGTAGGATCTTTTCACATGAATAAATATTTTGTTAGGAATCAACTCAACAATGGCCAAAATTCAGTTGGAAAACATTTAGAAAAAATTTCAGAGTTGAAAAAAATTTGGGGAAAAAATCTGAGAATTGAATAAAATTTTGAGAAAAATTTTTAGGGTTGGAAAAAATATGAGAAAAAAATTTATTACCGTTGAAAAAATTTCAGAGTTCGAAAAAATTCTTGGGAAAAATTTTGGAGTTAGAAAAGTAGTATTATTTTCTATACACCTCGTTCTTGCTCTTGCCATAGTCGAATTCGAATCATGTCAAATTTTGATAACGCTTCTTGTACGTGGAATGGTATTTGGATGGAATTTATTTACTCGAAAATCGAGCAAGGAAGGAAAATTTATTCGGAGGCAGCTTCGCGACATGCACCAGTCGTGATATAACGATTTCTTAAATTCGACCATCATTTCCGGTACATTCGGCGTCGAGGATGCCGGCGTTTCGTGTGCTAGAGAGGTGAAGAGGTAAAGTCGTAGCTTGAATTATATCGAGCTACGGTAACGGGCATATACCGTTTGGAGAAAATTAAATTCGTTACATTAGGTGGCTATATGTAGTATACGTGTGAGGAAGGATGACGAAAAAGCGAGCAGATTCCTAGAACGAGGCAGGTTAGGATGGAATAATACGATATTTCGTTACATTAGGTCGTATCGTCGGTCGTTGTCTTTTGATTTTCCAGAGTAATATGTGCAGAAGCAAAGGAAACGCCGAGAATTCGTATAATTATCGCGTATTTTCCCAATTCTTCGTTGAAAGTTTTCCCAAAATATGGCTCAAACATTCGAAGATCTTACAAATCCGCAAAAAGATGAAATTCTTCATCCTTTCGAATCCCCCAATGGTGGAAAAAAACTCAACAGTGATTTTTTTTCGTTACTCTACCACACCCTGTGTGTATTTCTTTTACAAATTTTTTCACAATTTTAATTATTAAAAGGGTTATTGCGTTCCAGCGTGCGCGCCCCATATCTATGACGAGAACTACACGTTGTACAGCCAGTTTTTGATGCTCTTACGTTGGCCGCAATATCCGGAGTACTCGTCTCGTAAATCGTGAGTTTTATTCGTCCTAACCGGATAGGTCGGGTGAGCCAGGATACCTTTGTAATGGCCTCTCCGTACTTCGAATTTTCGCTCCTCTGATAACACGTATTCGATTACGTACTCAGTGCCTTCGATCGGATTTACCTGACGAACGGCGTTCAAGTCGGCGTGAAACACTTTCTTGGCGGATTTCTTCTTCTTCTTTTTGGATTTTTTCGCGATGTGCGGTACCGTGGAGATCGCGATCGTAGACATCTCGACGTACGTGTGTCGTTGATTTTCCACATGCGAATTTTTTCGAGTTCTCGTTTCTCACGCTGCTTGCGAGATTGCGTCGCGCCGAAGTACAATTGTAGAATGAATGGGAATTGGAAAGTCGAGTTGAGGTCGACGATTTTGTTGGATTTATGATATTGCTTGGCAAGGGAAAGATTTTGAGCTAGGGTTGAATTGAAAATTATATCGTGGAGTGTAGAATTAGTTGCTTAGGTGATGCCATGCCATGAAGGAAGCAATGTTAATATTTGTCATTAGAGGAGTCTTCGAATTGCAGTTCATGGTTGAAGATCAATTTTTTGTGCCTTTGAGCTAGAAATTTGAAAAAGTGAAAGCAAACCCGTTCAAGTACACGTTGTATAGAAAACATTATGGAAGAATTGAAAATAACGAACCAACGATTGGAAATCCATTCAACGGAGGTTTTAAAAAAACAATTTCGATTCGAAATTTCGAGTTCCAAACCGTTTCTAAAATGATGAAAATGCATTGTCAAAACAGTTCCGTTTAGTTTTGATTTTTTAAAATCAAAATCCACTCAATTTTGGACTTGTCATACCTTAGAATAAACTCCAAAATTTTTTTAAATTTTAATTCGTCACTTTTCAAAATTTTTATGTTTTTTTAAATAAATTTTCAACATGAAAAAAAATTGAAATTCATAAATTTGAATTTTTTTTTCGAAAAATAACTGAAATTTTCATCCATTTTTCCTCCAAAACTACAATATTTCCAGAAAAATGTTGTGGGGGGAGGGGGAGAGGGGGGTGGTCAAAAATTTAGAGGACCATTCAGGCTCACTTTTGACACAATTTGGATCAACGGTCGATTTCACCATCTTTTAGGGACAGTATTTTGGTTCGGATTCAAATTCAAAATGTGAAACCAGTAATAAAAATTGTAATCTCGAATATTTTTATTTTTGGTTTATTTGAGTTGATAATTTTCAATAAATTTGAAATCGAAGGAGTTGAGAAATTTTAGTTACCTACGTTTGAAACCTTAAGCTTTTCAAAATATAAAATCTAATTACTCAGAAAAAATTTTCGATGGTTTTAGTTGCATGATTTTCTAATGAATCCGTCCTGAATTATTTTCGCTAAACCTTTGAATTGCAGGAGTGAAATTAATTGTATCCTCGAAGATTGTTCAGAAGTCAGAAAAAAATTGAATTTGGCATAATTTGGAAGCAAAGGGATTGGTTGCAATTGAACTTTTTCCAATTTTTAAATAAGAAATTAAATTTTTTCGAATCAATACGATATTTACCATAAAAAAGTCACAATTTCATCATAATTGTTAATTTCACCTCCTCGTCGATTTTTTATTTGCGGAGTCAAGCCGAAAAGTTTGCAGGGGTTTGGGTGGGATTTAAAAATTTGAGAAAGTGTTTTTTTGGAGGGAGCCATAAGTTATGAAGAAATTTTGTAATTTTCATCTCTGAAAAATTTGAATTTTCATTCGCATGATTTGGTAGACACCCTGACACAGATTGTTTCATTTTTTAAAATTTTTAAAATTTTCCTTTGAGTTAGAGTTTTTACTTTCTATTTGAATTTTTTTTCTGCAATTAATTCAAGTTCTTGAAATTTTGTACGGGGAAGGGGGAGGAGTTCGGAATCGAATTTTAGTCGTAATATGGCTGGAAAAAGGGCATCTAAAAATGTCGTAAAAGGTAATGATTTTTGAAAAAAAAAAAAAAAAAAAAAAGGAATGATAATCAGTCAAAAAATTGACTCCTATCTCCGACCTGACTCCCGAAATCAATGTGAAATGTTGACACCTTACGTTCTCCGCCTTGACTTCGGAGCAATTGCGGATTCAGAGTGAATTTGGAGTCAGTTTGACTCCGACTCTGGAGCCAATTCTTATTCTCTGAAAAAAAATTGTTGGACATCATGGGAAAAATTACCCTCTTCCCGATGCTTCATGAGTATCAAATGTGAAAGGTCTAGAAAACTTCGAAAAATTGGTACAGAAAACCTGGAAAATTCGGGGAAAATCATTTTTGAAATATTGTGGACACCCTGGAATACTTTATAATTTGATATGTACGTCGATAAATTTTTGAATTCAAAACAAGTTAGGTACCTACTTACTAGATTGAAAAAAATCTCTTTTATGTAGGACTGGAGGAACAGAACAGAACAGAACCGTATGAACATATAAAAACACTTAATTTTCTGTTTTGGCTGAACAATAAACAAAACTGACCAAAATGATGCTTTGAACAAATAAAGAAGAGCAGAACAGAGCAGATCGTTTTAAAATAGTAGGTATTTTGTTCTATTCTGATCAGGGGAAACCCATTTTATTCTTCACGATTTTCGCTTTTCCTTCCAGCATTTTAATGTCGCAATTTCTAATTTTCATGTTTTATGATGGTACTACTGTTCTGAAATTCTTGGAACCGATCATTTTTAAGGATGAATAGATTTTTGATGGATTTCGTGGTTTAACTCTACTCTGCGAGATCATTTTATCAGTTCTTCAAAAAAAAATTTTTACTGAAAAAACAATTGTGAAATTGGATACTTGAATAAGGAATCCCTGAAGCCCACTCAGGTCATGGGATTGAAGATGGGCAGTTGGACACATCTTTTCCTCATTTAGTCGTCAATTTTATTGAATTTTTTGAACAACTGAGCTGAACTAAACCGAAGTGAAGGAACTGAAACTGAAACCTCGGTGCCTCGATACATTGATACCTGAAAACTGGAAACCGAATACTAAAAAATTAACTTGACCGAAACCAGAATAAAAAAAAAATCATTTTCACTCGAACAAAACACCAGAACGATTCATTCATTTTAAAAATAATTCGTTCCTGAACGGATCAGAACAAATCGACGTTCCGTTCCACCAGCCCTGCCAACATTCTGTACGAACTAGACGAAATTTCAAAAGCAACGTTGCTCCTCGATGAGTACATTTTTTCACTCATTCCACAAATAATTACCAATTATTATCGAAATAGATAGGTACGAGCTCTCGAAACAGAACGTCATGTAGCGAAATGTCTCGAGACACGAATGTCCCTCAAGGGTAAGAAGAGTTAGTCGATTCGGGTAGGTAAATAAAGCTCGCGTGCTGAAAACGCCATCGCGAGCATGAGTCGAATTATCGTGAATATTTCAAATAATTCGAAGCTTGGCTTAAACGAGCAGCAATGGTGTAGTTCTAGACGTGTCGAGCATCTCATTGTTTTGCTATTCGTTGTTCTATCTTCTTGTACATGTACCTAATTTACAGTGATTTGAATGTTTGAAATGTTTTTGATTTGGTAACTCGTCGAGTACGTTATTTTTTATCCAAATGCGTGAGTTCTTTTTTTTTTCTTTATTTGTTATCAGGAAAAAGTAAAAACTCGGTTTGGGGCTATTCCATACTAAAACAGACCAAAAATTAAGTCCGGTCTTCCGATTTCGCTCATTTTTTTTACGAATTCCCCTTGGTGGTCTGCTCACAAAACCACGATCATTTCTTTTCTAACCCTCAAGGGGGCGGCTAGGGTTGGTGCCAAAAATTTAGATTTGGCTGAAATTGAAATATGTTATAGAATATACAATTTTAAAGTCAACAAAACAAACCGCACTCAAATCGGTTGAGTAGAACTCGAAAAAAAAAAAATTTTAAGTTCCGATTTTTGAACTCGTTCGAAAAACGACCGCCTCAACGAAAATATGCCCTGTGACGTCAGTTCCTCGTATTGGCGTCGCGAACATAACGGATTTCAACGCGCAATTTCAATTTTTCGTTGATTTCGAAGCTAACTTTATCGATTTTGATGATTTTTTTTTACAAGTTTTTTTCCATGATGTGGTAAAGTAAATTATCAATCATTTCTTCTAATTTTCCCCACTCAAATTTAATTATTTCAAGTTTCTCAACACAAATTTTTTTCTTATAATTTTCTCAACTCGAATTTTTTTCTTCAAATTTTTGCAACCTAATTTTTTTCCTATAATTTCCTCAACTCAAATTTTTTTAGACGTAATTTTCAAAACTTGAATTTTTTCTTTCCATTTTCTCAACTTGAATTTTTTTCATAACTTTATCGATTTTGATGATTTTTTTTTACAAGTTTTTTTCCATGATGTGGTAAAGTAAATTATCAATCATTTCTTCTAATTTTCCCCACTCAAATTTAATTATTTCAAGTTTCTCAACACAAATTTTTTTCTTATAATTTTCTCAACTCGAATTTTTTTCTTCAAATTTTTGCAACCTGATTTTTTTCCTATAATTTCCTCAACTCAAATTTTTTTAGACGTAATTTTCAAAACTTGAATTTTTTCTTTCCATTTTCTCAACTTGAATTTTTTTCTTATCATTTTTTCAACTCAAACTTTTTAAACTTAGATTTTTTCTTTCAATTTTCTCAACTCAAATTCGTTTCTTTCAATATTCTCAACTAGAATTTTTGTCTTATAACTTTCTCAGATCAAATTTTTTCAGTAATTTTCAAAACTTAGATTTTTTTCTTCCAATTTTCTCAACTCAACTTTTTTTTTTCAATTTTCCGAGCACAAATTTGTTTTTTTTTCAATTTTCTCAACTCGAATTTTTTTCTTAATAATTTTCTCAAATCAAATTTGTTCAGACGTAATTTTCTCAACTCAGATTTTTTCTTTCAATTTTCTCAAATCATTTTTTTTCTTAAAATTTTCTCAACTCAATTTTTTTTTCAATCTTCTCAACTTATTTTTTTCCAATTTCATCCACTCAAAATTTTTCAAACGTAATTTTCTCAACTAATTTTTTTTCTCAATTATCTCAACTCGAATTTTTCTCTTATAATTTTCTCAATCAATTTTTTTCTTTCTTCTTTCAATTTTCCCAAGTCAAATTTGTTTTTTTTTCAATTTTATCAACTCCACTTTTTTTTAAAATAATTTTCTAAATCAAATTTGTTCAAACGTAATTTTCTCAACTCAAATTTTTTCAGAAGTAATTTTCTCTACTCAGAATTTTTCTTTCAATTCAAATCATTTTTTTTCAATCTTCTCAACTTATTTTTTTCCAATTTCATCAACCCAGATTTTTTCAAACGTAATTTTCTCAACTCGGATTGTTTTCTTAATAATTTTCTCAAATCAAATTTGTTCAGACGTAATTTTCTCAACTCAAATTTTTTCAGAAGTAATTTTCTCGACTCAGATTTTTTCTTTCAATTTTCTCAAATCATTTTTTCTCTTCTAATTTTCTCAACTCAATTTTTTTTCAATCTTCTCAATTCATTTTTTCCAATTTTATTAACTATTTTTACGTCCTTAATCCTTGATAAAATAAATTATCAAGTACGCATTGAAAAATCAACGAAAAAAGTACGATTAATCATTAAGTTATCGAAAAATCGCAATATAATTTACGCGACGCGACGCGCCGGCTGTTTCGTTCCCGTTTGAATCCGAGGAACTGACGTCACAACAACGTAACCCTCGTTGCGATTCTTTTTCGCGACCCGCTTAATCTGCGGAATTCAATGGTCAATTTCTTCGATCCTAATGGACAAATTTGGATGCGGTTTGTTCCGTTGAAGTTATAATCGCGTATTTTATAACATATATTAATTTCAGCCAAATCTAAATTTTTGGCACCAACCCTATTGCGATTTTTAGCCTTATCCAACTTTAAAGGCTCATATCGTCGAGATAGGTTATACTTGGGGGAAAACTGTTTGCGGGGTCTGCAAGTGAATTAATAGGAGATTCAAAAACAGTAATCTCATTTTGAAAAGATGAAAGTTGAACTTTGGTGATGAAAGCTCAACTTTCATGATAAGAACAAAAGATGAAATCTATATATAATTTAGAAATCTGAAAAAATTACAGTGAGTAGCTTTTTTTACCCTTTTTCAACCAACAAATTTTAAAGATCGGATCTCTAGACCCATGGGGGTTCAGGGGTCCACAATTTTGACCAAAATTCAAAAAAATCAAAAAAGTAATGTAACACATCGATTTCTACTTATTCAAAGGCGCTGATTTCGAATATGTACTCAGTTTTTTCATTCGACCCCTCTGAACCCCCCTATTAGCCTCCTTGAGTAGGGTCAAAATTCAAAAAAATGAAAAATAACGTGTGACCTGTCGTTTGTTAGGTTTTTGAAGGCGCTGAGTTCGAAAATTTGCATATTTTTTGGATTTGACCCATTAGTGCCCCACTAGCCTCCCAAATTTGGGAAAAACTATGTTGAGAAACGAAAATATCGCGTGGCATATCAATTTCAGCTAACTAATTTGAAAGCGTAAAATTATTTTTGGTCTGTTTTAGTATGGAATAGCCCTTTGATCAGATGAAAGATGTATTTGCACGTTCAAATTCAAAACTCGCAAATAAAATGTTTTTTCTTTCAATATTTTTGGTGGGTGTGGATGCCTCGTAGAACAAAATAATTATCAAGTCTAAAAACTAACGAGAATTACATTCTGTAATGAAAATAGACCGCATGTTTGACGAGATGAATTCATTTCAACGAAACTGCAAAGAAACAGAAGGAAGCCGGAGCAAGATGGGAGTATATCGAAACTCGGTGCGAAGGAAATTGAATATTGTAGTTTATACACACGCCTGTGTCTTGGTGTGGCTTTTTGCGCGGATTTAAATATAAATCTCGTACACATATTACGTAGGTACCTGTATAGAAAATGTACCAGATTTTGAGACGAGGACGATGTATTCTTGGGGAGCGTTTGTAATGTTGCGACATTTTCCTCTTCGCCGTTGTGTTGGTAATAACCTCAACATATGTGTCTACGTACACGTCGAGTAAGTTTCGCGTCAACTTTGACGGGGTACACGCACGTACACGAGGTCGTATTTTGATGATTATGAAAGTGGAAATGTTACGCGAAGCGGAGGCAGCCCATGATGGGGAAGGCAGAGAGGCAAATCTATTAAGAATTAGCACCGCGAAGACGATGCCTTAAATGGAATTTCGCTAAAAAGACTCTCGAATATGTGTTAAAACGTGTCACGAGATTAATATTGACAACGATGGAATGCGTAGTTTTGGAGGCTCGCAGCTCTTTCAATTTCTATCGCGAGAAAGGGTTTTATTTTAGGTTATTGTACGTGACGAGTGTGCAGAAAAAAACGAAGCGATGAGTGTTGCCAAATTGACGCACAAAATTCATGTTGAAATGCTTCGCTGTGATTGGATCGTCTTGATTGAAAATTCTCAAATGGGAGGCCGCGTAGAAGAAGAAGGGGTCCTAGAAGAATCGAAGAGCATTTTTTTTTACCGTAAGTTGAAATTTATTTTGAAAAACTCATTTTTTCGGATTGAAGAAGAACGAACTTCAAGATCTCGCGAGGGAACCGTTCGGGATATTGGGTTATCCCACGTCAACTGGATCAAAATTTGTGTGTTAGGGTCACCGATTTTTTTTTCTCGAAATTTTCCATGTGAATAGAGATCATCAAAACATGACGAATGGCGCAAACCAGAAACCCTGATGATTTTTATGGCGAAATTATGAGACTGAAATTTTTCAAAATGGGAGCTACTTGAAAAATTCAAATGAAGATAAATAGAGTTAATACTCAACTGTGAGATTTGAATTTATTTTTAAAATTCAGAGGGAAATCGTCCTGTGATAACGAAATCAATGCTGCCACTTTTGGGGATACAAAAAATAAATTTAAAAGGCTTCGTATTGAAAAAAAAGTATGGCCTCTATCAGTAAAAATTGTGAAAAAAATTCACACAAATGGATGTTTTTACGTAAAATAACATATCAAAAAACTGTGATGACTTTTTTTAATTTTTTTTAGAGAAAATTCTTTTTGAAAATTGTGACTTATGGCAAAATTGCGCTATTCAGCTTTCAAATAACAAAATTCACATTTTTCACGATATTGTACCAGAAAATTCCTCCTCTTTCAGAATTCGGGCACTAATTGATAAAAAATTTGCATACTTATGAAAGAACAAAAACCTGAAAAATTGTTTCATTATTTTTTCAAAATATTTTATCAGTAAAGAAAAATATACATACATGGATTTTTGTTTCAAAAACTCGTCAGTGTGTGCCATCGTCCAATAAAAGAGACTTCTCTCATTCTAAATCAGGGAAAAGTCACTGATAAACAGTCAGAATTGCAGCACAGGAAAAAATCATCAAAATTCACTGATTTTTAGCGAATTTTCGCTGATTTTTCAAAGATTTTCACTGATTGTTATACTAATTTCGTAAATTTTACTGACTTTCTAGTGAATTTTGACTGACTCTCCAGTGATTTTTCTCAATGATGTTTTCATTGAAATTTTTTCACTGATTTATTACCGTGCTGCAATTCTGACTGTTTCTAAGTGATTTTCGATCATTTTCACTGATTTATAAATGAGAGGGACCATACAATTAAAAAAATCGTTTTTCACTTTTTTTTGCTACTTTTATGCAAAAAATCTACAGGAGGTGGTTTCAGTTCCCAAAAGTTGAAATTAACCAACGTTCAATAAAATTGACCATCTGGCCAAAAAATCAATTTTAATCATTTTGACTGAGTAACTATAGGGCTATTCCATACTAAAACGGACCAAAAATGAAGTCGGGTCTTCCGATTTCGCTCAAATTTTTTTTACGAGTTCCCCTTGGTGGTCTATTCACAAAACCACAATCATTTTTTTTCTAACCCTCAAGGGGGCGGGGGGGCAGGCCTCGAAAATTTTATGCAATTGCGATTTTTAGCAAAACGGCTCAACTTTGAAGGCTCATATCTCGAGATAGGTGGTACTTGGGAGAACACTGTTTGCAGGGTCGGAAAGAGAATTGATAGGAGATTCAAACGCGATAATAACATTTTGAAAAGCTCAAAGTTGAACTTTGGCAGTGAAAGCTCAACTTTCATGACGAAAACAAAGTATGAAAGCTACCATTTAAAAATCTGAAAAAATTACTGTCAGTAGTGCTTTTCACCCTCTCTTCAACCAACAAATTTTCAAGATGGAGTCTCTGAACCCCTGGGGGGTAGAGGGGTCCACAATTTTGACCAAAATTCAAAAAAATCGAAAAAGTGAAGTAACCTATCGATTACCACTAATTCGAGGGCGCTGATTTCGAATATGTACTTAGTTTTTTGATTCGACCCCCTCTGAACCCCCCTTCAGCCCCCTTGATGGGGTCAAAATTCAAAAAAATGAAAAATAACGTGTGGCATATCGTTTGATAGGTTTTTGAGGGCCCTGAGTTCGAATATTTACTTATTTTTTGGATTTGACCCTCCAGTGTCCCCCTAGCTCCCCCCAATTTTGGGAAAAAGTATGTTAAGGAATGAAAATATCGTTTGACGTATCGATTCCAACTGATGTGAGGGCATAGAATTCGAATATCGACTTACTTTTGTGATCTGAGGACTTCCTCCCCCGTGCGCTGACCCACCCCCTCCAGTAATAGCAACAACACTCCTAAAAACTCGATTTTGTATTCCCTAATAGTGTAGCATTTAAGTTCACTTCATCGAATATGTTTATACCACTTCACTTTTGAAATTTTATTAAATAATAGTTCGTTACTAGAATTCCAGGTTTTATTTCTATATTGCATACATATACGAGTCCATATTTGAACAGCAAATGAGTAAAAAAATACGGTGGAGGGGGGTGGGTCAGCGCGCGGGGGAGGAAGTCCTCAGATCACAAAAGTAAGTCAATATTCGAATTCTATGCCCTCACATCAGTTGGAATCGATACGTCAAACGATATTTTCATTCCTTAACATACTTTTTCCCAAAATTGGGGGGAGCTAGGGGGACACTGGAGGGTCAAATCCAAAAAATAAGTAAATATTCGAACTCAGGGCCCTCAAAAACCTATCAAACGATATGCCACACGTTATTTTTCATTTTTTTGAATTTTGACCCCATCCCGGGGGCTGAAGGGGGGTTCAGAGGGGGTCGAATCAAAAAACTAAGTACATATTCGAAATCAGCGCCCTCGAATTAGTGGTAATCGATAGGTTACTTCACTTTTTCGATTTTTTTGAATTTTGGTCAAAATTGTGGACCCCTCTACCCCCCAGGGGTTCAGAGACTCCATCTTGAAAATTTGTTGGTTGAAGAGAGGGTGAAAAGCACTACTGACAGTAATTTTTTCAGATTTTTAAATGGTAGCTTTCATACTTTGTTTTCGTCATGAAAGTTGAGCTTTCACTGCCAAAGTTCAACTTTGAGCTTTTCAAAATGTTATTATCGCGTTTGAATCTCCTATCAATTCTCTTTCCGACCCTGCAAACAGTGTTCTCCCAAGTACCACCTATCTCGAGATATGAGCCTTCAAAGTTGAGCCGTTTTGCTAAAAATCGCAATTGCATAAAATTTTCGAGGCCTGCCCCCCCGCCCCCTTGAGGGTTAGAAAAAAAATGATTGTGGTTTTGTGAATAGACCACCAAGGGGAACTCGTAAAAAAAATTTGAGCGAAATCGGAAGACCCGACTTCATTTTTGGTCCGTTTTAGTATGGAATAGCCCTATAAGTGAAAATTCCTCAGAAATTTGGTTTTAGGTCTTTAGAGTGAAAAATGACCAAATCATTTTATTTCAGAGGCAGTTTTAGGGAATGGGAAGCTTGGAACCGAAGCGAGGTTCAATTTCCATTAAAATTTAAAATAAGGAACAGTGTCCAATAAAAGGAACCATGCGACTGAAAAATTGTTTTTTTCTTTTTTTGGCTATTTTTATATTTATAAAAAACCCTCGCAATGTTGAAAAAAATAATGAATTTACAACTTTATTTGAACGCATTTTCATTTCAATATAACTGTATTAGCATTCCGCCTTCCTAATCCAAGAAAATTTGAAAATTTTGACAATTTTTCAGAAGCTTAATCTGGATCAAAAATCACTCGAAGTAGAACGTAGAAGTGCACTACAATCTCTTCAAGAGCACTTTGTGTAACGAGGTCTTGAAAATTCGTAAAAATCGACTTGGAAATTCTGTAAAAGCTCCCTAAATCCAAATTTCACAATTTTCAGTCGTTTCGAAGCCTCCAGCACGATTTCGAGTTTCTCTAGTTTCCTCACATTTTCTCAGAAGACGAAAAAATCGCATCAAAGGTGGGATACGAAAATTTGATTTTCAGTTGATTAGGATGATTTTCACTTTTCCTCGAAAAATTTGGTAATACTGCTGAAAATTATGAGGTCAATTTTACTGGCCAGCCCAGAATGGATAGAAAATGTGATACGCAGTTTCAGAAGGTCGTTATAACATGGAAACCTGATTCTTGTTAATTTTGTGAAAAAATACTTTTTTAAAAATACGTATTTCGTTCTCACTCGAAATTCGCGATTTGTATTTGAAAATATTTCTTCAATTTTTAAAATGAATTCAACGTTTTCAATAATTTTTAACTGATTCTTGAAAAATTTTTGGGAAAAAAAATTCTTTTTCTTTATAGCTAAACGTTCAAAAAGATAGTTTGTTTTTCAAATTCTTGGTGAAGAAACCCTTAGAAAAGAACTGAATAGGGTGTTCCATGAATCGTCTGCCATACTTCTTTTTTTTGGAAATAACCGGATTCCACTAAAAAAATCGAGCTGAACATATTGGCTACCTTAAAAATTGAAGGGGCAATTTCTGTTTCTAAAAAAAAAATACGTTAAAAAATTTTCAACATTGAAAATGGATAGTATTTGAAATCTGAACAAATTTTCACTTCATGACTTTTTGCCCTACTCTAAAATTGAAGAGGCTACAAAAAGTTGTTCAAAAAAAATTCAAAAAAAGTGAACTAGATACTTGATTAAGGGAATGGATAGTACGATGGAAATCGAAGAAATTCTATTCTGAAGATAAATGAAAGGGTTGAAGGTCATTCAAAATTGAAAAAATTTGAAATTTTTTGAAGAGCCCATTTATTTCGAGTAACTCGTAGCCCCTTCATTTTCGATGTTGGGCAAAAAGTCTTCAGAACATTTTATTTTTATTTTTCAACGTACTATCTTTTCCCTTGATTAGTTCATTTTTTTGAACTTTTCTGAACAATTTTTCTTGTAACCCCTTCAATTTTAAAGTTAGGCAAAAAGTCATAAAGTGAAAATTTGTTCAGATTTCAAAGTACTATCCATTCCCATTGTTGAAAAATTGTGATCGTGATTTTTTTTAGAAACAGAAATTGCCCCCTCAATTTTTAAGATCGGCAACATGCTTATCTCCAGTTTTTCTTTGTGGTGCCTGATTGTATCAAAAAAAAAAAAAAATTGCATGGCAGGCGATTCATGGAGTCCTAAAGTGTTATGCAACGTTTGATAACTTTTTCAATGAGTTTCAAAATTCGAAGGCAATTCTTGGCTCAAAAGTAGATATTGATAAAATTGCGTTATCCTAATTTCGTAATCTTTCCAAGGACCATTTTCATGCAACCAGACATCCATCCGCGATCGCAAACATCTTGAGAAAATTTTACATCCAATTTTCTCATCTCTCACTCAATAAAACACCCGCAAGGCTGTTGTTAAACCACCTCGAAAATTCTACTCTTCGGCGCGAGGTAATTGTGTTTCTAAACGTAAAATCTCGCCATCTGTTACGTCGCGTTATCGTGCGTAAATTACCTAAGCGTAAAATCAATATTTTAGTTTGAAAATCACCCGTATAGAAAAAACACACCTACCGAGTACTATTATGGGCCTACAATTCCACACATCCTCGTCTTATTCACAATAGAACAATCGAAAGAAACGAAGAAGAAATAGGTCTCGGGCATCGCATCGGTCACGACGCTGTAAGGCCATTTCAACGAATCAAAATCTCTCCTTCGACTGATTTAATTTCGCCGGCTGAAAGAGCACATTGCGAATTCGTATAAGAACAACGCTCGGTCCCGCTCAGCCGCCGTCTTATAAATGTAAATCGTCCGTTTTGATAAATTTTTCAATTTATTCGTCTCTCTGCTTCGTTCTCGAGCGAGAAGAAAACACGTACATTATCATCGAAGAATACGGAAGCAAGGATGAAGTCGGTCGGAGGGGGTTAAAAATAACCTCGTAGGAATTTCCTTAAATTATACACGTTGCATCGTTCGTCGGCCGACGAGTTAGATAGAACATTCATTTTCCACGCAAATGTTTTTAATTTAAAGAGTATACGTTGTTGTATTTTTTCGTTTCTCTTTTTCTATTTTTATTCGTGTATTTTTCTTATTTTCCTTTTAGCTCTCGGCTCAAAAATATCCTCAACAGAACTTAAAAGCATCTCTGTGCTGTTCGCTCGGTGTATTCTTATACAGACGATGGGCATTTGTCTGTTTAATAGGGTCATTTGGCATAACAATAGAGGGAAGGGAAAATATATACGATGAAGAACAAGATACAGTAATGTATAAAAAAATAAAAAGGTTTAGCCAGAGCCACCGTGAAAATGCAAATTTCTATATAAACTGAAAACATAATTATGTTTTAGTCTCTACACTTCGCCTTGCCCTGTCTCAGCCTTTATAAAAATTACGACTTGACATTTAATAAGTCAAGTAATTGACCTCCTCCTCCCTCTATCATCATCTCTCAAACTTAATGTCTCGTATAGTGTTCTCGACTCTCAAATACATCAGCTGATGATTCGAACTCATTCTTTACTTCACATTAAGTAAAAATAGTCTTTAATATGGCCTGAGTGAAGGCTGGAAATGTAAAAAAATCCTCCAACGTGGTTCTGTCATTTTCTTGAATTATTCGAAGTTCGATCAGAATTTTTTTTCGCCGAAATGGCCGATTTATTTCTGGAGATTCTATATTTTTTACATTTCAAGAAAATTATTCATAATTGAATATCACCAAAAACGTTGTGGAAGTTTTACGAAGTTTCAAGAAAAAAAAGCAATCAAAATGTAAAAAATAATAACTGTCGAAAAAAACATGAGAATTGTTTGAAGTGCCACATCAAAAGTATTAAATAAATTTTTGAGTTGACTAAAAATGACAAAATTTCTTAAATCCTCAGCATTTCCAGAAACTGAATCAAAAATATTCTGAGAATTGTCGAAAAATCATAAAATTTGCAGAAACTGAGTCGAAAATATTCTGAGAATGGTTAGAAAATCATAAAATTTGCGAATATAAATTTGGATATCTTTTAGGATGGGGGGGGGGGGGATCTGAAAAATTTCAGTCCGAAGAAAAGATCGAAAAATGAGACCAGAAGTCGGACATAAAAAAACAGAGAATTTTTCATCAATACATATTGCCTTAGGTAGTGCTTTTTGTCAGACTTGAAAAAACAGTGGATTTTTTTTTACATAAAAAGAGGAGTTTCTATAAAAGCCGATTTTGGCTCAATGACCAAAACAAGCGTTAATGCTCAAAAGTTATTATATATGATGTCTCAAATATGAATTGAGCAGTGGTTCTCCAAAAACCGCTCCATAGGGGGCGTTAGGGAGGTCCAAAGTATACAATTTTGAAAATTTTTGGAATCACTACTTGATGCCTGGCAGATTAGAGCAGGGAGTCTGTTCAGAAAATTTCAAATTCAAAGAAATGTTCAAAATTTTTAAAAAAAAGTACGTTGATTTAATAACATTATACATGTCAGACATAAAAATTAAACGAAAATTTTTTACTTATTACTTTTTCATTTATTGAATTTGCTTAGCAATTGGACAGTGTATTACGAACCCATTAAAAGAAGAAGAAAAAAATATAGGGGGAGGTAAAATATCTGATTTTATAATATAAAATCAAATTGAATGTGTGATTGATTCCAATACTTGCAAAATTAATTCAGTTTTTAAAATTGATTTGCATTTTTGAAACTTGGAATTTTTTTTAAATATCTGACATTTTTGAAAAAAATTAATCTACATACCATATCTACATATAATTCAAGTCACTTATTTTTAAATGTAAAATTAGGGTTTTTTGAATTTTTAAAATTATTACCTTCCAAGAAAAATGATTTTAAAGCTTTCACGTTCGCAAAAATTTTGAATTTTTTTTTAAATTCATGAAAAGTTCCTCAAATCTTCTCAAAACATTGTACAAATTTGACAATTTTATGGAATAATTTCTACAACTTTTCTGTGCTCAAATTTTGACAATGTAACGTTTCACTCTCCTAGAAGCATAATTTTATTATTTTTCTGTCATTTTCATGAAAATTTTTGAGGAATTCCTTATAAAATTTTCAAAATTATTCGCTAAATTTTCAATTTGGATAGTCTCAATTATTTTTGAAATATTTTGGCGATATTTCGGTTAATGGTTTTAATATGGATATGTTATAGTGTGAGAGGTCAAACTTTGAAATGGACGATCCAAAGTTTTAAGGCCGAATTTTCGACACCAGACCTAATGACATTTTGTTAAACTTGAAAAAACGTAAAATTTTCATGTCGTCAGACTTGTATTTTTTTGTTGGACTGGTAAAAAACTTGAAAATTTTTCAAGACTAATTACATAATGACTTTTTGTTAAAATTTTGAGAAATTGAAATTTTTTTGTGACAAAATATTAAAAGGTTACAGAAATTTCAGGTATTGGTTGTTGAAATTGCTTTTTTTCTTTTCAAAAGTTTGACAAAATTTCAGAATGTTATTGAAATGAAGTGTAACAAAATTAACAAAATGTCGAAATGTCACAGAAGTCGCAGAATTTATGACAAATAATTAATTTTTTGCGCAATTGATGTCGTTAAAACATCAAATATTCGAGTCTTTTTTTCTTATTTTTCAATTTACAAAATTACTGAGCAATTTCAGCAAATGAAAAATATTGACATTTTACTTGACTTTTTAACATTTCCTCTGACTTTCTAGTAGTATTATTGAAAATCAGAAAAAAAAAACATAAATATCAGATATTTTAACAAAAAATCATCGATTGAAAGAAAAATTGAAATTTCTGTAGAAAAAAAAATCATAAAAAATATTCGTGGTTTAAATGCTGTTGCTGTACGAAGCAAAACTTGTGAAATTTTTAGTCAGTTTTCGAAATATTTTGATAAATTTTGAAATGCTTTAAGAAATTTTTATATCTCCTGGCAAAAAATTAAATTTCTGTCATTCCCATACAATTTTTAACGACTTTCAAGTACACATAATTTTTTTAATGGGCATTTTATAGAACAATTGGAATTTTCGAAAGAATACTTTTTTCAAATTGAAATAAAATATCAAGTATTTTATGACTTCGTGGCTCAGTTTGTCGACGTTATAAGGAAAATCGTAATTTGAAATTTCGCCAAAATTTCTTGCCTGTTGAAAAATCGAAAATATTTCTATCTTTAGATGATTGAATAGTCCAATATCCAGATATGTGCCTTACTTCATTTATTCGATTAAAGAATTTATAATTTGAAATGAAATTACATCACACACCAACTAATAATAATTCATTTATGTTCTTTTGTTGCAGGTGAGTTGAAAGAGTTTCTTTGCGAAATTAACGTCGATGGATGAAACTTGATTTTCAATTGTTGACATTGTAAAACCAGTAAGTGCTTTTCTTCATCATTCTACCATCTCTCATTCTTCTTTCCAACTTCGTTTTATTTTCAAACAGTTTTCTTGAAATGAAGTAAATTTTAGCGAATTGAATTTGCTTTCAATTTCCATCGCGATTTCTCAACGATTCCTAATAATTTTAACTACGAATTCGAAACAAATAGCAATAAAGTTTTTCCCAGATACACAATTACAGGCCTATATTCCATTTCCTCGTGTTTATAATCAACCAATCGACGAAACCTTGCATTTCATCCCGTGAACCATCCGAATCCGATTAATAAATTAACGATTCTCGTTCTCGTCGATCCCTTTTCTCCACAGCATGGAATTCGAACAAATAAACAAACCGAACGAGGAAGGATAAAAAAGAGCACGCGGCGGAAAGAAATTGCAAGAGGAAAGGTTTTAATTACCGATGGCTGGAGTTTTTTTCGGCCGAGTTTACCTTACCGGAAGAGCACGATAGTTTGAGCGTGAAAAAATACTTTCTTATCGTCTTCGGTATACCAGCGGCGCTGTGCACCTGGCGAAAAAGAGTGGCTTTCGACGGTGAAACGATTTTCCACTCGATAAATCTTTTAAAATACGCGCTTATTTTGCAGCAGCAGACTCCTAAGGCTATATTTTTTGTCGACAATGGTGCCGTAGGCGAAGAGGCGAAGAGGAGGGGTAATAGAGGAGAAACACCGGTGGACGAATTAAAGTATGATGAGAGGAGAAATCGCCAACAACTGAGGAAGTTTAAAATAAGGGAGTGAAAAAGAAAACCAGCTTTGTAAATAAATTTTTTCCTGCGTAGGGGAATTTTCCTCTTGAAATTAGGGGAATTTTCCTCTTGAAATTTCATTCAGTAAACAAGCCGAAGTGGAGGTGGAAAAAATTCACGAAAATTCATAAAGGATTTATATCTCGATTGAATACTTTACTTTTTCTGTTCGAATTCGCTCAGAATAAAGAAACCGTATTGCACGGGGCAATTTTCCCAAACTAGAGTTTTCTCTTTTTTTACTATTTTTCCCCCTCTGTATTTCATTCGTGCCCCGTATCGTATCGCTGGCTCTTATTTGTACCCGAACGAAGACGCGGAATAACTCGAGGAAGCGAGTTTAATTAAAATTTTTCATTACGAAGAATTACGGCGGAAAATTGTTTGCTGTATATTTTTGCCTCGGTATTAAAAAGTACAAGCGTCGAGGTACCGGTTGCATGTTCTATGGGCCAAGTACTTCCAAGCTGATTATCTCAATTTTGACGCAGTTTTTATTTTCCCGTTTGCGTATTTCGGATTTGAGAAAAAGACAGAACGAGAAACGCCTGGAGCGCGAATGCGATTTGTTTTTCGCAGCGACCTTTCGCCAATTTAATTAAGGAAATTTTTCGTAGCGAATGTTTTCCTCGGTGTTGTTTTTCCTAGAGTTTTCCCGTAGTTTGGCGACCGTATTCGACTGGTGAATGTTTTTTGTCTTTCGTTGGTGATTTGGAAACCTAAAACGATGATACGTCTTTTAAATTTTCCTATTGTTTAATTTTTAGACATTCTCATAATAACAGCTTCGTTTCTAATTAAATTGTTTACAATGGTGTCAATTTTTTACGCCTTGTAGTCTACAAAAAACAACACAAGTTACGCCTGTGTGATTAAATTTGCTTATCCGAGGCTTTTCAAGTTCAAGGCGTAGAGCAAAATTTTCTTCGCCTTCGAAATCATTTGAGTGCGAATTTTGACAATTTTCAACATTTCATTTTCAAAGATGCTTAGATGTGAGTATTTCGCCTTTGTTCATCGGTACGACAATTTGAACTACTCGAGTGTAAGTAATTTTGCTTACCTCGAAGTTTTCAAGATACAAATTACAAAATGCCTCTAATTTGTTGATATAGATACTAAATCACTTGAGTGTGATTTGGATTGCCTATCCCAGATTTTAAGGCGTATTTCGAATAAAATGGCGTCTTTTCACACAACTCAAGTGTTATGACTGGCATTACTTGTATGACATCAGATTTTTTTGGGGAAAGTAAAAAATTTATCGTCATTTTGCCATTTTCTTCTCAATACCAATATTTAACCATAAAATCAAAAAGATGGAAAAATTCTTTAGCCTTTTTTTTCTCAAGTCTGACTAGTAGGTGATTGGTAGAGATACCAAGATCTCAAAAAATCACTATTTTAACTAAAAAAAAAAACCGCATCACTAAAAATCACTGCAGCCAATTTGTGCAAAAATCACTAAAATCACTGCTTTTTCCTCCAGAAATCGTTCACAATCACAAATCACTTTTATCACCGAACTCATCCTTGACAAATCTCTTTTATCACGGTATATATCCTCAAAAATTATTTTATAAAAGTAGGTCGAAAAATGTCAAAATCCTCAGAAATGACTGTTTTTCAATTTTTTCTGATCTAAGTACATACTTTTTAGTGAGTTCATGATGATTTCAGTTTTTCTCCATCATGTCAGTGCTTTTTCCAATTTTAGTTTTTTTGTTGATTTTTTTTATATAGTTCAAGTCATTTTTTTCAAATATTTTTCATCAAAAATCACAAAAATCGCTGAAAATTGAGTAGTAGACCTGGCAAACAGAATAAGAAATCACCAAAATCACTGAAATTTTCAAAAATCACCAACACCGTCAAAAATCACTAAAATTTTCAAAAATTACTAAAATTGTCAAAAATCACCAAAATTTTCAAAAATTACTAAAATGTTTAAAAATTACTGAACATTCAAAAATCATTAAAATTTTCAAAAATCATTGACACTTTTAAAAATCACTGAAAAAAATCACTCAACTTTTTTAAACGCTGAAAAATCACTGATTTCAGTGAGATATCACTAAGGTTGGCAACGCTGACTCTATGTCAATATTAATTTACAACAAAAAAATTCAAATTTTTTCTATGCTTGACAAAATTTTTTAAACTTGTGAGTACATTTTTTTAGTTCTGAAATCATTTTACTGAAAAAAATGATAATTTTAGATTTTGGCTTGAAAATATATTTCTATGAATGACTAAGTTGGTTTCTATTATTCATATTTGATTGAGAATTGGAATTTTTTTATTGTTGAAAAAACGCTGTATAACAGTCTAATTTCGATTATTTCTTTCTCATTTTTTTTTTTTTTTTGGAAAAAAGCTAATTTTTAAAAAAATTTTGAAATTATTGCTGAAATATCTAAATGAATTATTATAATGGTTGTTTTTCGCCTTCATTTTCACAATACAGCAACCCAACTTACCTCAGTGTTGTTGATTCTGTTCTGCCTATACAATGGAAAGATTTTCCCCATTCTGACTTTCTTCATCGCTTATTCAATCCAGCAGCTTGAGTCTGAATGGCTATGCTTGGTGTTTAGGAAATGAAAGGAAATTGATTTGGAATAAAATATCATTTGATTCGAAATATCGATAAATCAAGTTTAATTTAATTGAATAATGAATTTAAGAGCTTGAATAACCCAAGTTGACTTGAAAAATGCTGTTTGAAGTTTAATGGATAATTTTTATAGTATTTTCGCGTTGATCACGTGAAAAATAGTGAATAAAGTTCATAAATCAGAGGATTTTTCACAATTTGAAATTTTGAATGAATTTTTTTTCACACGTTTTGACAACTTTCGACACTAGAAGTCAATTTTCTGAGCACAGGAAGGGTTAAAAGAAAAAAAATGAATAGAACGTTTATTGTAGAGCATAAAATTTCCTTTCTGTGAAGTCAATTAGTTTTTCTTGAAGAGAGTTAATTTTTCAGATATTTTCAGTTTAAAAAAATTCGAACTTTGAACTAAAATATTTCAAGAAAGTTAAGCCTCCTGAAAAAAAAACCTAGGTAATTGGTCTCTACAGAAAGGAAATTTCACGCTCTACAATAAACGTTCTATTCATTTTTTTTCGTTGAGCACTTCCTTTGCTCAGAAAATTGACTTCAAGTGTCAAAAGTTATCAAAAACTGTAAAAAGAATGTTCAATAAAAAATTAAAATTGTGAAAAATCTCCGGTACAGATGATGGAATTTTTTCACTATTTTGCTCGTAATCAGCGTAAAAACTACTATAAAGATCACCCAAACAGCATTTCGAAAGCTTAAAAATATCAACCTGTGATAATTGGTGAAAAAATTATTTCTTTTCTATCATTGAAATGAATCAAATACCTATCTACATAACTAGTATCTAGTATCTACCTATCTGAGCAGATTTTTTTTTCCAATTTTTAGATCAATATTTTGATTCTTAAAAGTCAATTTTGAACTGATTTTATGATTTTTTTTCACTCCCAAGACCCTTATGAAATTGAAGCTAAGCAAATTCTCATCAGCCAAAAAAAAAATTCGAACCCAAAATTGAAATTTTGAATTCCGATTCAAAACTTTGAAAAACCAAAATCATAATCATATTGAAAAAAAAAAGAAACAAACGCTGAAAAAATTTTCTCATGGTCGTGATTTTACTAAGTAGATACTTATCTATTTTTTTTACATATGTAATTAAATAAATAGTACCTAAGCAATATATGCTTAAGAAAAAAGATGATTTCGTCATTGCATCAAATGAGTAAACGAAATTCAAAAAAAAAACAAAGTATGTGCAGTAGAATGGATCGAATGAATAAAAAATTCTTCGATTTCGTTGATTTTTTGATATGCAACATAGTTTGAGCTAGAACTCTCTTAGAAACTTTTTTAGCCCTGGAGATTCCTGTGGCCTAAGCTGAAGGATCTCAATGTGGGGGAATTTTTGAAAAAAATTGTTTTAGTGTTTAAACCACCCTATTCCTTATTTTTTGGTTGGAGATCATTTGACCCTCTTGAATTTTTTTGAAATTTCCTGATCGATGTTTTATTCAAGTAGGTAGGTAATAAAAAAAAAAAAACGAATTTTAAGACTATGAGCAGAATGGTTGCTCAAATAGTATTAAAGGGGTAATTTGACTTGCTGATCACTAATTTGATATTGGTTTTTACATTTGAACATTTCTTCGCTTAAAATTTTCAGTTTCAAAGACTCGTAAAAATATCACGCTAATAAAAAATTGGAGTTTCAAGAGAAGAAATGGGTAAATGTAAAAACCAACGTAAGATTCGTGTTCAACACGTCAAATTACCCTTTTTTACTATATTTGAGCGACCATTTTGCGTAAAATCTTGAAGAAGTTCAATTTTTTCACTCTAACAGAAACATCGATCTTTCTCATTTATAAATCACTGAAAATTATCGAAAATCACTGGAAAACAGTCAAAATTGCAGCACGGTAATAAATCAGTGAAAAAAATTTACTGAAAGCAAACAGTGAAAAAAATTTCTGGAAAATCTGTGAAAATTCACTGGAAAGTTAGTAAAATCTCTGATGAAAAATTAGTGAAACTCTTTGGAAAATCGAAGAATATCGCTGATTTTCCCTGTGTTGCAATTGTGAATATACCAGTGATTTTTTACTGATTTAAAATGAGAGAGTACGACTTCAAAAAAAATTTGAGGGGTCAAATGATCTTCTATCAAAATCAAAAAACCAAGTACACAACGAGATTCAGAATCTCAAATCGCATTTTTTTAGCGCTCCTACAATTTCGAATAATAGGGATTGGAAGGAACACCCTATTTACGAAAAACTGTTTTTTTTTTTCGAAAATTACCCTCCTTTGAAGCCCTCCTGAATCAGGCCCCTAAGCATTTCAAGAGGAAATGGCGAATTTTTTTCGAAAGGTTCAACTCAAATTGAATGTATCACATATAAAAAAATTGGAAAAATGAAATATCGTTTTATTTTTTCGATCCAGCTTTATGTACGTAAAACTACATCAAAAGCTTTATATGAATTATTCTCATATTGCGAGACCAAAACACGTGAAAAATTCAAAAGATTGGAATAAAATAAAATTGCAAATTATTCCAAGTACTTTTTTGTCGGTGTAAAATTAGAACAACACATCGCCTGATTATGTATACTTAGTTACTTACCACCTTGATCTACACGTAATACACTCCAAAGTGCATACATTTTGTATCTATTCGAGTATATTAGACCGAAAGCACCTCACACTAGAAGCTCATTGGCGGCAGCTTTATTAAAATTTCCAACAGGCTCATTGTGAAATTCTTCGCACCTCTTGACGGCACGCCGGCGTCGACGACAAAGCGACAACCCTGTGGTAAAACACGCTGCTTTGACTCCGCTCTTAAAATTAAGTACACCGATCGACGAGTGTTTTACACCGCAGAGTGCTCGACGAATAACGAAACTCGTCTCGCGATAAAACGAAGAAGAAAAAAAGACACTGAAGAGTATTCGGGGAAACGAGCTCGTCGAACTTTCTTCCCTGCCCCATTGCACTTATCCTCGATGGCAAAATGACGTCGAGCATTTTTCTTAATCACTTCGATTATTTTATCCGCCGCCTTAGTGTGCCAAACACGGTGTAAACTTTTACACGCCACGTCGTGGTAAAACTTTTATCATGAAATGATCGACCGAGTGTAATGACTTGGCGTAAAAATAAGTACCCCTACCTGCCCACCTGTCCTGACCCGAGGTTAAAATTAATTGACAACTTACATTACCTCGTCTCGTCCTAAATCTTGGGCTTTCTTTTTCCTCCCGAAAAAAAGTTTCCAAGGAAAGACATTTTTGAGGTGATGAGGATGGGGGTGGGCGAAATCGAATACGTTCGAGAGGTTTGGTAGCTTCATGTACCTAAATATCGAAGCGAAACTTGCGTATGGTGTAAAAGCATCAAATAGAAAGGACCAGCAGGGCAGGGATAACTTCTCAATCGAGTAACGTTAGGTTTATATATTGACGCAGGGAAGAGCGAGCAGGTAAAATACGATGAATTTGCGATAAAATTTGGTCGTCGCGATGTCGTGTCGACTTTCCATGACGACGCGAAGCAGCAGCCAAAATAATGAGCTTTTGTACGGAAGCACGACGACGACACGTGAAAAAGCAAGAAAAATCCAATTCGACAATTTTCGTATATTTTACGCTTCGACGACGACGATCAAAACGACGTTATCTCGAAGGGAATTTAGCGAGGAGCTATGCCTTGTACGAGTCTGTGTATTTAATGATCTTTGATTTTGTCGTTTCGCGATGTGTTGGCGAGGGCGATGGAGTGGAAGCCGCGGAAGTGAACGAAGAGACGAAGATGGTTCTTTTTTTCGCCCTTTTTTTTCCCTTTTCGGTTCTTTTTTTCTTATGGGTGGTGACGGAACGAGATGGCAGGGATGGGTAATGAATGTGTGTGAAATTTTGATTCTGTAAAGAATGGGTCTTTCTTTGGTTCGATTTTCGATCTGAAAGTACAATACGTCATTTATTTATAGCTCGTTGAAATTCGCTGGTTATTTAATACGAATTTGCTGGGAATTTTTATGGAAAAATTGAAAAGGAAATTGATAAGAAAGGGAGAATGCAGTCCTTCTTTGAGATTTTTTTTTGAGTTTATTTCTCTCTCTCAAAAAAATGAGAAAAAAATAGAAAAGAAAGGACGAAATTGATCAATACCTATTTTAAGATTTTTTTCGATCAGTCAAAAGCAAAATTTATTTACCACTGAGATTCAATTTTGAAAAAAAAGTCGAAGATTATGACCGTAGGGAAAAGTGAAAAGGGAGAAAATCTGTGAAAAATTATTTTTGTGATTCGAATGGAATTACTCGAAATTTTACAAGATCGTCGATGGCAACCCTGATCTGTTTTCGTTCGTAAATCTGAGAATGAAAATAGAAAAACACCAGACGAAAATATAAGAAAGATAATTCTGGGATGGGAAAAACAGTTGAAGAGTGATGTGGGGGGGGAGGGGGTATGATAAAAAAAGGGAATATTTCGTTGGAAAAATAATATTGCGTATTTTTGTAGTCTTCGACGAAGCCCAGCAAACAAAAACATTTTAATTAAGTTCTCTTTTGTATCGGTATTAGCGAGTTATGAAATTTTCTTTTTGAAATAATTGGCCGGCGTCGTTTTCGGGAGTTTAAATTTAAATACATTCAATTAAGACGAGTCCAAGGAGAGAGAATTTTTCGGTGCGAGTTTCTCTCGAGGTTTATTTCATTATTATTCGAGACGAAGGACGATTTGAGGTGATTCGAAGGTGAAAAGAGGAATACGCGGGGTATTATGGAAGTTGTTCATGGATGGCGAATGATCATAGCTGGACTTGAGTTTTGTGTATTTTTGGAAGTACGAGATTCGAAGGTGATGCTGCGAATGAAATTTCAGTATTAAATTCGACAGGCAAAATGTACTACGATATGGTTTATAAAAGTTGAAATATTTTACAATTTTTTTCAGGTGTAAATTTTCTAAGAAATTGTCCAAAAATAAATTTTTTCAACATTTTTTCCAAGCTTACTTTTCTCAAATTTTTGTTACTCCAAAATTTTTCAAACATTTAATCTTATTATTTTTATAGGTTGGAGTTTTCAAAATTTTGATTTTTTTCAATGTCCTTATCAAAGAAAATTGAGTACTTACATTATCATATTTTCATTGACGTTTTTTTAAATTGAAACCAAGTAGGATTTGTTGAGTTACCGAAAAATTTTAGAGCTGAAACAAATTTTTCAAACATACATGTGTATAAATTGTTTTTTTAATTGTGAAAATTTGTAGGTATTTTAATAAAATTTTGGAGCTATGAAGTTTTTTCAGAAAATTGAATTTAAAAAAAGTTTGAAGCTAAAAAATTTTTAAGATAATTAAATTTGGGGAAAATGTTGAAAAAATCAAATTTGAAGACATTTTTAGAAAATTTGAACTTCGGAATTGTTTGAAATTTTTTGAATTTGAACGAAATATAGTTGCCTCAGCTGTAAATGGGTGACTTACACTCGTGCGATTGACTCCTAAATATCGATTATCAAAAGTCAATGAGAAAATTTCAAGAATTCAATGCTGAAATCTAATACAAAGTACATGGTTCTGCAAATCCTGCGTGCCTTTCTTTTGTCCTGATTTTTTGTTTAAAATGTCAACCTTTTCTGCTTTTTACTCTTTTTAAAAAATCAAACTTCAAAATTTTGTTTTTATTCATCTTTCAGAATTTTAGAATTACCAAATTTGAAATTTTTTCAATTTAATTTTTTTCACCTAATGGAAAAAAATTGTGTGAAAAATGAATTTTAGTCCCCCCCCCCCAACCAAAGTAGGTACAATGTTTGAAAAATGTCTTGCCGAAGTACTGCTTTTTCCTTATGAAATTTTTCTAGACTCCTTGCAGTATTCATCGTCAGAAATCTTTTCTTGTTCGCCAAAATTTTTTTATCGATTCCTGAATCGACTAGTCAAGATTGATTATCGAATATCGGAAGTCGATTATCAAAAAATCAAACATCAGTGGTGCTAAAAAAATTATTAAGCATTTTAAAGTCGATCGAAGATATTTAAAAGTTGATCAAATCATTTGTCGATAAACGATTATTGCCGTAATCAATTAGTGACCATCAAAAGTCGATTATCAAAAATCAATTTAAAAAAGTTATAGGTAAATATTGAAATTGATAGTCAATAAATTGATTACAAAAATCGACCAACGATTGCTCAAAATCGATTAATAATTGCGAAAATCGATTTAAAATTTTTCATCATTATATAATTTTTATTATTATTTTTTTTCAATTTTGAGTCTGTTTATTGGTACGAAAATCCTACGAAAATACAAAAAATTCAAAAATGACCTTGAAAATTTGAAAAGTACGAAAACCCGTCAAAATTGTACGAAAATTACGAAATTACTCGTAGTACGAAATTTTAAGAAAGAAAATTATTGAAATAATAACGTTTTTTCATTCGAAATTGCCTTTTTTTCAAAAAAAATTTCGCTCTCGTTTCGCTCTGGGTTAATAAACTCTTTTTAAACAAATTTAAAAAAATTTGTGTCAAAAGGTGAAATTCAAAATAATTCTTGTATAGCTTCACATTCAAAAGAAAATTACTTTCTAAAATCGATAATGAGACATTTTTGTCCCTAAATACATATCCCGAAAGAATTTTTTCAAGTTCAAAGATTTAAAAAATCAACACTTTGATGGCCAGAATATTCTATTTCAAAAAAAATTGTCTTCGTACACTTAAACTACAAATAAAGATGAATTGAGAAGAGAGGTAAAAATTTTTTTTCAATGGAATAATTGTGTTTTTAAAAGTTGCATTACATCACTTTAAAATTGAATCAAGTGAGGGGAGGGGGGAGTTGATCGTTTCTGTGATTTTATAATCGCTTAGACACCAGGTAATTGTAAATACTCACAAAATTTGTATTCGACTTGGATGCTCCTCGACAAAAGATCATCACAATCAATTCGATTGGAAATTATCTACAACACTTTTGTTATTTTTCGATTCCTCCTCAGTTGTTGATACTCGAACACCTGAAAAAAATTCACCGAATGCAATTCCGGTTTAAAAAAAGCTAAAACGATCAATTTTCGCGGAAAAATTTGAATTTGAATGCGAAAAAATTTACATAAGCTATCTGTACACTCGAACTTTTTTTCCACATGGTAAAACTAAATTGAACGAAATTCTTCCGAACGTAAACCGCAGTAATTAATCGATTGAAAAAATCCAATCAAAACGTCATCTGGTTGAAATTTACATTTTCTATGAAATTTTTACGCCAGACTGATTCGTGTACTCGTATCGCGGTGTGCGCGATTTCATAAGGGATCACGATACGCCCACTAAATTGCCTCTATACAAACTGCAAGTGAACGCTTGATTATAGAATAATATTGTAAATTAAAAAGTCGATTTCGAATACCGGCTACGTTTTTAATGTAGGTAAATAAAAGCTTGTACATTTGAGTGGTGGGGGGAGGAGGCAGTGGGAGGAAGGGTCAAAAAACCAAAATTTTCGATTTTTGATAAGAAACCCCGCGCAAAAGTTGTTGGCTGGGGAAACTAGAAAAATGAAAATATAAATTTTTAAATCGATTCGTATCTTTCGATCGCGCAAGAGCCTTCAATTCTTCAAAAATTGCCAAAAATTAAAAAATTTTGAAATTTTGAAAAAATTTAAAATTGATCAAAATTAATTTTAGATCTTATTTAAGACCAAAAAGCACAATTTTTTGAAAAAATCAATGTCTTATCACTTTTCACTTTTTTTTATCGGTGAAAAAATAGGATAAGTAGGTATTTAAAAAACTAGGATTTAAAAAAAAATTGTACTCTTATCTCAAAAGTTGGACCCTTGAAAAAAAACTTGAACGATTTTTGTTCTACAATATGTGGTGTACAATTTCACTTGGTATCAGAATTAATTTTAGAGCAAATTTTTTGATGGGTCCAACTTTTATGATACCGGGGAAGGGGGAGAGGTCCACTCTGTCAGGAAAAGTTGAAGAAAATGGTCGTGAAACAGTTCATTGGAAAGAAAATTTAATTCTGAATACTTTTGGGGTTACAAATTTCCTCGTATCTCCGAAACTTTTCGTTAAAAATGAAGAAAACGTGATTTTGAAGTTTTCTCAGAAAACTTTTCATTTCCAATTTTGGGTGGCAGGAGTTGCTCCAAAATGGATTTTGATGAGGTATAAAAATGTATATTATATGTTGAAGAACAACTTTTGTTTGAACATTTTTTCATCACGACCCATGGATTAGGCGGAACACACGTTTGAAATGTTGGGGGTGGACCCTGGAAAAAGAGGGGAGAGGAAAAATAGGCATCCAAGCGAAATTTATGAGACATGACTAATAAGCTCTTAGATTGATTTTAATAAATTTTGAATTTTTTGCAATTTTCTAAAAAAAATTATTTTTTGCAATTTTCTTAAAATTTTTAGTTTTTTTGCAATTTTCTAAAAAATATTTTTTTGCAATTTTCTAAAAAATTTTTAAATATTGAATTTTTGGCTATTTTCGAAGAATTGAAGGCTCTTGCGGGATCGGAAGATATGAATCGATTTTGAAATTAATTTTTATTTTTCCAGTCTCCCCAGCCAACAACTTTTGCACGGAGTATCTTTTCAAAAATCGAAAATTTTGGTTTTTCGACCCACCCCGTATATTTACCAATTTCCATATCTTTTCTCCAAAATTCTGACTCATTATCGACTCGAAAATTAGTACTTAACTGGAGATAAAAATTGCAGAAAACAAAACGAAGACGTTGGAAAACTGCAAATCAAAAATTCAGAGTATCACATCTCTCGTGGAAGTACGCTGCATTGTTTTCAATTCGAATCTACTTATCTTGATTGCAGCATCCTCGCGTATTTTCGCTACGTACCATATTTACCAAACTAATCATCGCAGCGGTGGCGCTAGTACATTTATACATTTATACAATTTGGAGGAAGAAAATACTCGCGAACGTGCGCGAAATACCCTCGCGATTTTCTATTCGTCGAATATTATCTATCATCTGAATGGTTTTCGACTCTTTAAAAAGCTCTCAACGTTTTGCGTATACACACCTCTCTTTCCCTCTTAATCGAACGAATCCTCGTTGTTTTTCTCTCCTCCATCTTGCCTTTTTTTCTCCCTCGTCGCTTCTTTTGAAAAAGCTCGAAAAGCTCGCTCATCGTTAAATTATTTTCTAATATCGAACGTTAACGTTACTCCGGCGTTTAACATCGCAATCAAATCTCTCACTCGCGTGCGAACTTCACACGCGCGCTTGTCTATGAAAGTTAATCGAATAAATGAAAATTTCCAAATAAAGCTCCACTGCCGCCGTCTTCGTCTCTGGCTCGGCTTGTATACGTATTTTGCTACGTAGCCGAACGCGTTTCTCTATCTGTATACGTTGTATTTATCCTGGTTGCTTTCTGGTGCCGATGCTGTGTACTTCCCAGCGATTCTTATACGCGCGTTTACTATTCAATCTGCTCCAGTTCTGCTGGCTGTTTATCAGATTCTCATTTATTTTTCATTTTCACTTACTCAATTGCATTCCGCTTTTGCGAGGCAATGTTGATCTTCGCTGTTACATCTGTTTCTCGCCTTCAAGTCGGATTTATGTTTTTGGAACGTAGGATGTAGGGTGAAATAATGACTGCGTTATTCGTTGTGTCTTTTATTTCGTGTTTTTTTTTTCTCGTCCCAAAAGAAGGGGTTTTTGTGTATTTTTTATCGCAAAATTGAACATTTATTCGTTTTTTTTTTATTTTGAGTGTACAGGGTGTGCCGAAATCAAGCGTATTTCTGATTAGAGAGAAAAACTGGCTCGAAATTTGATAAGTACATGTCACTTTTTGCATTTTTTTTTCTCGAAAACTGGTACTTCTTCCATCATTATTGCTAAATTGAAAAAAAATCTACAGCTTGGAATTAGTGAAGCTTATTTAAATCAATTATTATCAGTTGGTTATCCACTCGAAATCTTTTAATTTCTCCTCAAAAACGATAATAATTAATCAATTTTACCTTAAAAGTCAATTATATTGATCAATTTTTATCTTAAAATCAATTACATGTACTTAGGTAATCAATTACTTAGTTTCCCCTCAAAATCGAACGTACAAGGGAATCATCTGAGTTGTCCGCTTTCGATTAGAATGAGACTTCGATTTTTGAATAGAGCATGTCCTGAAACCGTCGAATCCAAAATTTCCGCTGCCCAAATTGATACCTAAATTTTTGATAAATTTTTGAAAATTTAGAAAAATTTTTGATTTTTTAGAAAATAAGTTCTTGGTAAAATTTGGGTCCCGTTCATTTCAACATTTTAGAATATTTCCAGAGGACGCTCAAATCAGCTAAAAATCGAGTTTTTGCTTTCATTTCGATTACTTAGTTGAAAGAGAAAATCTACCTTAAGTTTGATTTCCTGAACCTTATTAGGTTCCCAAAACCCAATTTTACAGTTCTCAGCCGTTTTAGCCTCTCCAGCGCGGTTTCGATTTTCTCCTGTATTTTTTAACTTTTTTAGAAAACGTCCAAAATTAACTTTGAGAGCTAAAAATCGAGTTCTCACTTCTTTTAAACTTGTTCAACGAAAAAATCCATCTTTTGCACGATTTTCAGGCGCGCAGCTCAATGAGTTTTCTTGCTCAATTATACAGTAGGTAGGTAAATTAGAAAAAAATCGAAATAATTGACTGAAGGGTTCAAAAAAATCACAGTTTTTCTGAAAAATCTGATTGTCTAATTTTCAAAAATTCTCTAAAAATCTCGGTTTTAACTTTGGCAGCTGAAATTTGTCTACGAGGTTTTATTCAAAATCACCTAAAATTTCTGAAACGTGCCACTGATAACGCTCTTTACTTTTTTTTTTTTTTTAGAAAATTTGATTTTTTATCTCAAGTTCTAAAAATGGTTCAGTTTTTTTTTTAGAAATAAATTGGTAGATGTTCTAATGTTTTAGTTGGTCCTAAAAATAAAATATTTTTTGTTTTTTCTGCTGATAGTTCATTTTTTTCTGCAAGAAATGTGGTATTTTGATTTTTTTCTTTGAAAATGGGTTGCTTTTTTGGCTGTTTTCATAAAAATGGTTTGTTATTTTTTCAAAGTTTTTCTGAAGTTTTTGAAAACGATTTGTTTTTTTTGTTTTTTTGTTTTTTTGTTTTTTGTTTCTCTGTTTTTTTTGTTTTTGTTGTTTTTGGTTTTTTGGTTTTTATTGTTTTTTGTTTTTTGTTTTTTGTTTCTTTGTTTATTTGTTTTTTTTGTTTTTTTCCGTTTCTTTGTTTTTTTTGTTTTTTTTTGTTTTTTTGTTTTTTAGTAATTTATTTATTTTGGATGTTTTCCTGAAAATTGAACACTTTTTCTGCGAATTTGTTTCTTTTTGTTTTTTCCTTTCAAAAATAGTTCGTTTTTAACACTTCATCTGTTTGTTTTTTTTTTTGGAATGAAAGGGGGACGAAGGTTTTTAAGGTTTCTAACCAAAGTTTGGTTTTTTGTTTTCTCTTTGAAAATTTTATTTTGTAAGTATTGAAATGAGTATACAATTTGTTTTTGTACGATTAAATCATTTTCATGTCATTGCTTCTATGCAACCGCATTTTGATTTACGCGATTTTCATAAAATGCAAGTTCTTCAGTCGAAGGTTGGACAGTAGGGTGGGCCGAAAAACCCAAAATTTTGATTTTTGAAAAGTTACCCCACAAAAGTTGTTGGCTAGATAGACTAGAAAAATAAAATAAAAAAATTTCAAAATCGGATAATATCTTCCGATCGCGCATGAGCCTTCAATTCTTTGAAAATCGTCAAAAATTCAACATTTTCAGAAATTTTTAAAAATTAAAAAAAATCAAAATTCATCAAAAACAATTTTAGATCTTATTTAGGGCCTATTCAAAGCAAAAAGCACAAATTTTTTGAAAAAATCTCATGTTTTATAGTTTTTTGAAAATTTTCCAACATGTTCTTCACCTCTGAAAAAAATTGAAAAAAGTTATAAAACACAGATTTTTTCAAAAAAATGTACTTTTTGGTCTAGATAGTCACTACAGAAGCTCTAAAATTAATTTTAGTCAATTTTAAATTTTTTCGAAATTTTTGAAATTTTGATTTTTTGATAACCAATTTTTGAAGAACTGAAGGCTAATGCGCGATCGGAAGATATGAATCGATTTTGAAAATTTTCATTTTATTTTTCTAGTCTATCCAGCCAACAACTTTTGTGGGGGTAACTTTTCAAAAATCAGAATTTTTGTTTTTTCGGACCTCCCTATTGGACAGGATCCGGATCCATTTTCCTACTCGAAAAAATTGATTCGAATCCACGATGTGAAACTCGATTCATTTCAATGATTCGAATCCAAAAAACACTACAGATTCGTGAAATAGATTCGAATCGTTTTGAAGGATTGGACCGAATTTGTTTCTCTGCGTTTTTTTTGGGAGTTCGTGGGGGCCTATTAGGGCAAAGAGGGGGAAAAATGATATCTTTGTCACTTAGGACCCTTCCAAACAGAAAATTTATATTCGTTGGTTTGGTTTGTGTTGTTTTATGGGTCAAGTTGTGTAAGAGAATTTTTTTTGGATAGTCAATATTTCCTCAAATGATGGATTCGAGTCATCGAATCCACCCATTGGGATTCGAATTCATAAAAAAGCAATAATTCATGGATTCGAATTCCAAACCAATTTTTGGTGGATTCATTCCAACCTTGGTTCAGTCACTTGGAAAGTGGGCTAGAAATTTTTCTGGCCATTAGAATAAATTATAAATCAATTTTTTGAAAATTTTTTGTAAGAGTGCTGCCAACTGAAATTTGATGGAAATCTCGTTAATCAAAATTCAGTTGGCACCACTGCAGTGAATTTTTTTGGCGAAATTTCATCAAAAATTTTTCAGCTTACCAAATAAAAAATTGGTTCAATTTTGAGGTATTCGAGTGAGAAATTGGAATTGGTAAGGATCAAAAATTCCTCAAATTCTCAAAATAAAACTTTTGAATCTCCTCGTAGAAGGTGAAAAGTAATATCCAATTTCATGGCCAATGATTCAAAATGGTGTAGAAATTCTATTCACCCGTTTTTAGTTTGTAACAGAGGTTCCCAGCAGATGGCACTACCAAAAAGTGGCAAAAACCGATTTTTTTCCAAGCATAACCCCAACTTTGAGGTCTCCTAGCTCCGCCCTCCTTTGGACTAGAGTGCTCAAAATTTTTCTGGAAGTTCTCTCACCCGAAGTGATCAATTTCACCAATTTTTGTTCAAATCCAGGTCATTTTTTTCTCTCCATCCTACTTATTAGTCACGAAAATAGGAAAAAAATCTGTCAAAAGGCCAGCAACAAACCCCACGAAGAAAAAACCCCCGAACTTCATTAATTCAAATGCTACGTAAACCTAAAACCGCCAAGATAAGAAATCAAACATACGACTTGGTTCACCCAGTATACCCGCAGGTTACTATTCGAAGAATAATAAATTCGCATATTGTAAGGCGTCTTTCAATCTCAACAACGTGCGTATTGCAAAAACGACAAAAGCTCGCATAAAATACTGCACCGACTGGCGAACAACAAACGTGCATGTGTATTGTATACCTGTACCGTAAGTTTGCGAAAGTTCTAACTCAGCTATGGCGAAAAAGCAGTGGGAAACACGGACGGGGCAGAGGAGGGGGGACGGGGCACGACGACGGCTGCGAATTTAATTAACTTATTTTACGTAATGTAACGGTGAAAAATTTTCATCACGTAGTTCGCTTTTTTGGTTTTATGCAACTGACAACGCAACCGGCAACTGAGCTCGGAGAGAGTTCAAATACCAGAAGAAGAGGTTACCGGGGAGACGCGAGCTTTACTTTATTTATCTAACGTGTACGTATGTATAAGCATAGGTATAGGTTAGGTACCAGGTAGGATAGGTATACATAGTACGCTCGTATAAAATGAAAACGTGCACATTACCGAGTGTCGTAATTTACACGGTGTACTTTATACCTATCTACACACACACACGTTACATAGCGATGAGGAGCTGAAAGCAGAGTGAGTTTTTACCGACGTTCTGATTTTTTTTTTACCCTGTTGTACTATGCGCTGTTGTTTTTCGTATGTATTTTTCTCCCTGCCTGTCTACTTGGTCTTCTATGGGGTATTTTTTACGAGCTTCGTTCACTCTTTCGCCCGGTAAATATTTACAATCAGTAATGCGAAGCAAAGGTTCACTTCATAATGACGTTGCTGTTTTTAACATAAAACGAATAATATAACAAACAAAAGAGAGCTGAATCGTTGTGGCGTGTGTGTGTTTTCACTACCTGCTATTCAAAATAACAAAAAAAAGCACAGCTATACACGTACGACAGAGTGGAAAAAAAAACCGACGACGGAGAGGAAAAAATATTATCGCCAAATCAACGGCTGTATGTTGTGTGATGTTTAATTTGGACGTCTCCCTTTGCCTTTTCTTTGCGTTTAGTGTGCTTTAATGTTGTTTTTCCTCACTTCGTGTTCGGTAATAAAAAATTTTCCAAACACGGTATCATCGAGTTGGTTTTCGATGAGGGGGAAAGGTGTCTGAAAATGTCGATGGGGTTGTTTTTCATTCGGGTCTGGTCGTGATTTTTTTTCGCTCGAATTGGAAAACCACATGAAGGGATACGAAAAAAGTGAATTTTCAAGGTGGGATTTTTCCAGCGGGTTTCTCTTCCATTCTCTGTTGAAGAAAACGGGTAAAATAGGAGTAATTATGAGGAATAAACCGAAAATTTGTCAAAACTGACCCAAAATTTTACTAATAGCTTAAAACCATCCTAAACATTTTTTTGACCCCCCACACCCTCTCCTTCTGAAATTATCGCACCCCCAATGTCGAAAATTCAACTCGCGATATCTCTGGAAGGGTTGGATGAAAAATTTTGAAATTTTCACAGATTATACATCTTGTCGAGTAGTATACATGAGAATTTTTTGAAAATTTTCGGTTCAAATTTTTTCAATTTTTTTGCATGTTGAAATTTTCAAAAAAAAATTCAAAAAATTTTGGGGATTGCCATGGCTGGAAATTTTTTTATTACTTCCGTTAAGTGGTTATGCATTACATATATTTTTTTCAGATTCCGAAACTGGGTGCAACGTGGTCAAAAAAAAATCAAAACCAAAAAAAAACGTGTTTCTCACCACTTTTCACAATTAACAAAAGAGGTAACTCAACTGTAAGGAAAATTTTGTGCCGAAACAAAAATAAATTGAAAGTACATCATAAAAGATGCCCATTTCCAAAATTTCAGTTGCTGTAGTGCATTTCTCGAATTTTGGCGAATTTTTAGAGGGTGCCGGCGGTTAAGATAGGCGAATCTGCCCCCGAACTGAAATTCGAAACTAACCGATGGAAGTTGGTTCTTATGGTCTGAAACCTTTGTGGAAAATTTTTTGGCCCCCTACCTCTCTCCTATCTTTAGTTATCGGCTAAAACGTTATTTTTTCAGCCTTTTCATTAAGAATTTTTATTTTCGCGAGTTTTCAACCAAATTTTTTCAAACTTGCGTGGGTGGTACACTATACTGAAGGGTATCAGTTGGTGGTTTGAAAAAAAATTTCGATGATTTCTTCTAGCTGAAACTCGTGTTTAAAAAATTCAAATCGAGTTTTCTACATGATGGTTCAGAGGTACAATTCTGAAAAAAAAATTTATGTAATTAGTCCCTACGTACAACATGACATTTTTTCAGAATTTTCCAGGTGGTAGAACATCTTGAAAAATGCGAAAACCCATTTTTCCACAAAGTTTTTCACTCATATAGTGGTCATTTTTGGTCAAATTTTTTTTTGTGTACTTATATCCCAAAGTACGTATTTATACACCACCTTTCCGATGATCACTTCATTTTATTCCATTTTTGCGATTTTTGTAAGTTCAAGTACAAATAAGTACAGCAAAAGGCTCAAAATTGAACATCACTTTCTTTGTACACGAAATTGGTATACGAAAAAATGTCAATTTCGTAAATTGAAAAAATTTGAACCGAAAATTTTCAAAAAATTCTCACCTACGCGACAAGATGTATAATCTGTGAAAATTTCAAAATTTTTCATCCACCCCTTTCAGAGATATTGCGAGTTGAATTTTCGACATTATAGGGATGCGAGGAGGCAAAATTCGCTTATGTGGTGGAGGGGGTGAGGGGGTTGTAAAATCAACGTTTCGAAAATATGAGTTTGAAAAAATTGCTCATTCTCATACAAATATTTCGAGAAATAAGTACTTATTAGTCTAGGGACCAAGTTGGAAAAAGACGCGTTTTTAGCGATTCCGTAGACCCTACGAGTATACCGTGTACCGGCAGTTGATTATTCATAATTCGAACCTGCTGAACACAACTAGCCCGCCGGTAGTTCGAAAAAGTGGTGCAAAGTTGCCCAAAGTTGAGCTTAAAGTTCAAAAGTTCACATTTTTTCAAAAATTCGTTAAAAATCATAAAATAGCCCAATTTAATCGTTCTTTGGCTCATTTTGAAGGGAATTTCTTCCGCTTTCTAATGACGTATCGTAAGTTGAGTTTTACTGAAAATTTTCTTCAAATTTGAGCAAAATGCTCAAAGTTGGTTTTTATTTTGAACTTTTGAACCCTATAGCAACGAAACGAGCGCGTTAATCGAAAATTTTATTGAAATAAATGTTACGCTCCATCAAATTCTCTACTCAATGAGCTATTGGAGAACTCTCTAACTTGAGTTGGAGCTGAGTTAATGAGTTTTTTGTGACGAAGTCACTCAACTCAAAAAATGTTGAAACCCCAAGAATTTGCTTACAATCAAATAATAGTCTAGATATTTCAATACTGATTATTTTTAACAGTCAAAACGACTGGCTTGACTTGAGTTTTACTCAAATTTGAGTGATTCACTCAACTTTCTTCACTGATTAATTAACATTTATGTTGTTATATGTCGTTTTAGTAAGATTTTTTGTGCCGAATACGAATTTTCATTGAACAAAAATTTTTAACCCATACCCTCCTTCTTCAACCCCCCATAGAAGGGCTAAGAGGGGGTTCAAAGAGGGAGGGAGAAGCTTCCATTTTTCAAAATTGAGCTATCAGCTCTTTTTTGGTGTCATTTCCATATGATTGAATCCCACTGAGTTCAAAAATGTCATTACTTTCAAGATTTGAGGAAGAAAAGTCCCTCAAATTAGAGATTTTCCAGTTCAAGTTTTTGCATTTTTCATCAAAATTCCTTGAAAATTACTTTTTTTCAACTTTACACAACCTGCCGACCTTCCAACCATATTTTTATAATAATTTTCGAACTCTACGGGTAGATTTTCATATATATTGACCTTTTACACCTTCCTGTACCCCTACTCTGAGTAAATAGAGCAATCTAAAGTTGCTGAAATTGGGCCCATTTTTGTCACATTTATGGGTAAAAACCACGATCGGTTAATTATATACGAGATATATATGAAGACCTCACGGGAAGAACGGGTTAACTGACATTTTATAAATTTCGCAGGAGAACGTTTTAAAGATAATGTTGAGTGGAACTAAAAAAAATGGGGTTTCAAGCTTTTTTTTGATTTTATTTCTTTCAAAATGTCAATTAGAATCATTTTACATCAGCAAATATTGCTCAAAAGTTTTTTAAAAGCTTCAAAGGCACTCAACACACGACGTGTTTGAACAACATTCTGAGAAGTTAACCCGTTCTTTCTGTGTTTTCTTAAAATTAACATATTTTTTCTCTGGAATTAATCAGTTTTTTTCCACCTATGAGTTATCTTTTGCTGAATTATGATTTTTTTTTACATGTTCACAACAATAAATCAACTATTTAAAAAACAAAAATCAGCTTTTTGTACATTTTTTTCTTTGTTTAGAGTAGTTAACCCGTTCTTTCCGTGTTTTTAATTTCTTGAAAATTCTTTTTTACTTTTATTGACAAAATTTGAAAAGTTTGACATTTTTCATTTAAACCTTATAAAAGTACATGGTTTATTGTACACAATGGCAAAAAAAAAATCATTTTTGAAAAAACCCTCAATTAACCCGTTCTTTCCGTGAGGTCTTCATATGCAGTATTTACCGATCGAAATTTCTTAATTTGAGGGACTTTTCTTCCTCAAATATTGAAAGTAATGACATTTTTGAACTCAGTGGGATTCAATCATATGGAAATGACACCAAAAGAGAGCTGATAGCTCAATTTTGAAAAATGGAAGCTTCTCCCTCCCTCTTTGAACCCCCTCTTAGCCCTTCTATGGGGGGTTGAAGAAGGAGGGTATGGGTTAAAAATTTTTGTTCAATGAAAATTCGTATTCGGCACAAAAAATCTTACTAAAACGACATATAACAACATAAATGTTAATTAATCAGTGAAGAAAGTTGAGTGAATCACTCAAATTTGAGTAAAACTCAAGTCAAGCCAGTCGTTTTGACTGTTAAAAATAATCAGTATTGAAATATCTAGACTATTATTTGATTGTAAGCAAATTCTTGGGGTTTCAACATTTTTTGAGTTGAGTGACTTCGTCACAAAAAACTCATTAACTCAGCTCCAACTCAAGTTAGAGAGTTCTCCAATAGCTCATTGAGTAGAGAATTTGATGGAGCGTAACATTTATTTCAATAAAATTTTCGATTAACGCGCTCGTTTCGTTGCTATAGGGTTCAAAAGTTCAAAATAAAAACCAACTTTGAGCATTTTGCTCAAATTTGAAGAAAATTTTCAGTAAAACTCAACTTACGATACGTCATTAGAAAGCGGAAGAAATTCCCTTCAAAATGAGCCAAAGAACGATTAAATTGGGCTATTTTATGATTTTTAACGAATTTTTGAAAAAATGTGAACTTTTGAACTTTAAGCTCAACTTTGGGCAACTTTGCACCACTTTTTCGAACTACCGGCGGGCTAGTTGTGTTCAGCAGGTTCGAATTAAGAATAATCAACTGCCGGTACCCGGTATACTCGTAGGGTCCACGGAAACTCACATTTTCTATGTTTGGTCCCTAGACTATATTGGTCGTATTCTAAGAATCAATTTTGTCAGAGATTCGAATAATTTGATTTCAGGGTCATATCATTAACCTAAATATTCCTAAAAATGCCCGAAATTTCTTAAATTTTTGGCAACGAACTATTTTGATGTACTTAAAAAATAAAAAGACTTTACTTTTTTTTTCTTTTTTTTTTACTATGATCATTATCAAAACAAAATTAGTTTTTCCAAATCTTTGGAGTATGAAACCCTTTTATAACTCTTTCCTAGTAAAATTTCATATACCTATAGAATCTGATGCAAAAATTGTTTTTTTAAAAATGAGTGCATTTTTGAGACTATTTTGAGACATTATTTCTTTGGGATAAAATTCGGCCGTTAAACTAGTTTTCCCGGATTTTAAGTCAATATTCTACGAGAATCGAGAAAAAACTACGATAATTCCTCGCATCTTAGTGACTTTTCACTGATTCAGAATGAGAGAGCGCATATATTTATGATATTTTTTTTCCCCCTCAAAAAATTCTTCAACCGAATGATTTATGACATTTTTTCGTTTAAGGAATTGTCACGGGGTAAAAAAATTTACGCCTTCAATTTCCTCCCAAAAATAATTTTCTCGATTTTTTTCTGGAAGATTCATAAATCACACAAAAATTTTTAACATTCTTGAGAAATGTGATAGAAGGGGGAGGAGGGGGGGATGATTATAATGGATTTTAAGTGAGCATATTCATCAATTATCATCAATTTGAGTAGAACCTGATTCGATTAAGTTCGTGTTTCAGTTTTGAGGAGAAATTAATCGACTGACGAGGGAGTCACTTCGGTTTATTACCCGTCGTAATTTTTGGTATATTACCGATAGTAATTTTCGGTAAATTACCCAGGTAATTTTCGGTAAATTACCCAGGTAATTTTCGGTAAATTACCCAGGTAATTTCCGGTAAATTACCCTCGTAATTCCCGGTAACTTACCCCCGTAATTCTTGGTAACTTACCCCGTAATTCTCCGTAAATTACCCCCGTAATTCTCCGTAAATAACCCTAGGTTGTAATTTTCGGTAAATTACCCTAGGTTGTAATTTTCGGTAAATTACCCTTGTAGTTTTCGGTAAATTACCCTTGTAGTTTTCGGTAAATTACCCTTGTAGTTTTCGGTAAATTACCCTCGTAGTTTTCGGTAAATTACCGTAGGTCGTAATTTTTTTGGTAAATAACCCTAGGTCGTAATTTTCGGAAAATAACCCTAGGTTGTAGTTTTTGGTAAATTACCCTCGTAATTTCAGGTAAATTACCCTCGTAATTTCAGGTAAATTACCCTCGTAATTTCAGGTAAATTACCCTCGTAATTTCAGGTAAATTACCCTCGTAATTTCAGGTAAATTACCCTCGAAATTTTCCCAATTTTCGGTTAGCTATTACCTTCGTAATTTTTGGTAAATTGACTAATGACTATAATATAATTTTTGGTAAGATACCCGTGCTAGGTTGCGGTAGTTCGGTAAACTCCCTATGGTAGGTCTCAGTAATTCAATAAATCACCTATGGTAATTTTCGGTAATTCGGCAAATTACTTGTTATGATAATTTTTGGTAATTTGGTAAATTACCGATCATAATTTTCTCTTGGTAATTTTTGGTACATTACCTATGGTTATTATTTTGGAATTATCTCAAAATCAACTGAAATTGCTGTTGTACGGTAAATTTTCATAGTGGAAATTCCCAGTTGTAAATCTGTTGAAATCATAATAATATAAGTTTTGACAAAATTTTAAGAACGTGACCTGGAATTTCATCCATTTTAAACATTTTCGTATCAAACTGAAATCTCAAAACAGCAATCGGGAAAATTAATTACACAAACAAAACTTCGTTTACGAAATTTAGCTCACCTAATTTCTGAAATGTTTTTCGATTCCTCTCCATCTGCATACATATATTAAAGAATCAATACTCGAAAATTCCCTTTCCCTCCGAACCGTACTCTCTCGTCCATCGAAAATAAACGCTAGCCAAGAGAAACGACGCGGATATACTAAAATCGAGGTCAGAAAGAGAGAAACGGCGAGTATAAGCGAGATACGTTTGTCGAAACGTTTTCTCACGCTACCGTTACAAGACTAAAAGCTCGTTAACCCTGGTAATTTCTTCTTTGTAACACATCATCGCTCGCGTAGTATTATATAGTGCTTTAAGGGTTATTTAATCACGCGTTTTTCGGGCTACCGATGGTAGCCGGGATGAAGAGCAGCCGTCCTCGGAATGCTACACAGAGCAGGGTTCGGTTAGGCGAGGCTCGCAGCGTTGTTGTTTTTGCCGGCGCGCTAAAATAATGCGTAGCTCGAGATAAAGCTAATGAATATTCTTTAATGGAGATGAAATTCCGTTTGAACGTTGCTCGTTGTGCGGTGGATTTAGCAGCGGCATCGAAAGTTTACCATTGTATTGGATCAGAGGAGGATGAGAAATAGGTTAGAAGGTTGATGGGAGAATTTGTAATATTTATCGCGCGGTATTGTTCGAGGTTTGGTGGTTGAGAGGCCGGAGGAAGGGGGTGTGGTAAAAAACACAATAACTAGGTTTATATATTTCAAACTAAATATGACGAGCTCGCGACCAGAGGTCGATTTACCATAAAGGGTATGGCCGAATAAGGGATGAATTTGGTCCCAGGTGCTTTTGGGCTCCTAAACACCTCAAGTGGTGTATATTGGGTAGAAAAAAATTTTCACATAATTTTGGATCCTATCTACTTCCTTTCAGAGTTATGGCCATTTTATTGGATTTTTTCAAGAATTTTTAATTTTAACAGAAGTGAATGAAATTTTCTGTTCTTCGGCACAAAAGTTGCATCTCGAAGAAGTGTATCTATGATAATTTTTTCAACAGTTTTGGTGTACTCCTTCACGTTTTTTCAACTATTTTGAGTTTCCAAGTGTAAAAAACACCATACAAGCAAAGAGCAACCAACTTGGAAAAATTACTCAAAAATTCGTTTTTTTATGTAGAATTTTGTTGTGTATTAGGTATTGGTCATTTATTTGAACTAAGGGTCGAAAATTGCGAAAAACCGTACAAAAATGTTGTCATTTTAGCATATTTTTTAAATTTTGAGCGTTTTGTATAGAAAGAAATTACCAGGGGGAAAAAACAATTTCATTTTCGTGTTTAGCAGGTCAAAATACCCCGATAAATACCCTATTCGCGATAAGTTTGCGTAAAGTTTCACAATTTACTCGAGACTTCAATTCGAACAATCGCGAAAAGCGTGTTTATTGGAGTATTTTGACTTGTTGAACACAAATATGGAAAAATTTCAATTTTTCGAGTGATTTATCGAAATCTAGGCTTTCGAGGACGCAGAATACGAATTTGACAATATTTTTCCGTTAGGAATTCAAGAGTTGGATGTGGGAGGAGTGGGGAGGGGGTAAAACGTGGAAAATTTCAATTTTTTTGAGTGATGTATCGAAATCTATGTTTTCGAGGGCGTAGAATACAAATTCGTCCATATTTTTCCATTAGGAATGAAGGGTTGGGCGGGGGAGAGATAGGCGAGACTTGCGAAATTTCAATTTTTCGAGTGATATATCGAAATCTAGGCTTTCGAAGAAGCAAGAAAACGAATTTGATAATATTTTTCCGTTAGAAATTCAAGAGTTGGATGTGGGAGGAGTAGGGAGGGGGTGAAACGTGGAATATTTCAATTTTTCGACTGATATATCGAAATCTATGTTTTCGGGGGCGTAGAATACGAATTTGACAAAATTAGAATTCTAGGAAACTTGAGGGGGGGGGGGTAAAATTTCAAAAAAAAAATTGATTAACCTGTCTTTTTAGTGGCACTGGCTTAACTCCTTAAAACTGGATTAGTAAAATTTACCTGTTTGAATCAGTGAAATGAATTATAACTGAAATATCAGTGAAAAATCACTGATTTTAAGTCAAAATTATTGATTTTTTCTGACGAATTGGGAATTGATTGAGAAATCAGTGATTTTTGACTGAAAGATCAGTGAAAAATCATTAATTTCCAATGAAAATAATTTCACTGATTCTCAAAGACAGAATTTCATCAAAGACTGATCAAGATACATATGTATAGAGAATTATATGTTTATGAAAAAAAAAAGTTTGAAGAGCAAAAAAATGCACATTTTTATACATTTTTTGTAACAAAAAATTTCCTTTCTGAGCTTAAGGGGGAGGGGGGCTCGAGCACTCTGAGCCTCCCTGGGTGCGCTTATGAGGTAGTATATGTATTTGAAGAAATCACAAAATGAAAAAAACAATCCATATTCGTGATCAGCAGGCCAAAATACCCCGATAAGCACCCTTTTCGCGATCGTTTTACCTGAAGTCTCGAAATTTACTTATTTCAAGTCACTAAAAATCATTGAAAAAAGTGAATTTTGAAACTTTAAGCAAACCTATTGTGAAAAGCGTATTTACCGGGGTATTTTGACCAGCTGAACACGAATATAGAAATGGTTTTTTCCCTTTGTAATTTCTATCTGTATAAAACGCTCAAAATTTGAGAAATCTTCCAAAAAAACATTTTTTCTGTACGGTTTTTCGCGATTTTCGACCCTTAATTCAATTAAAACGCCAATACCAAATACACAACAAAACTCTACGTGAATAAACGTATTTTTGAGAAATTTTTCCGCGGTAAAAGCTCTTTGTTTATGGTGTTTTTTACGATTAAAAATTTCAAATAGTTGAAAAAACGCGAAGGAGTGCACCAAAATTGTTGAAAAAATTATCAAGGATACACTTCTTCGATATGCAACTTCGTGCCAAAGAACAAAAAATTGCATTCACTTTCGTTAAAATTAGAAATTCTTGAAAAAATCCAATTAAATGGCCATAATTCCGAAAGGGAGGAGGTAAGGATACACAATTTACGATAAAATTTTTCCAGTCAATATAGATACACCACTTGAGGTGATTAAGAGCTTGAAAGGATCTGGAACCAAATTCATCCCTTATTCAGTCATACTCTTTGAAATATTGGAGTATAATAAATAAAAAAATAGACAGTTTTTTACGTCCTCCAGTGACGGTGGTCTGTTGTCTTTTTTTCTTCTCTATAAACCTGAAATAGCTCGGTATTGGTCGATGTATCACCTTACGTACGTAGTACACATTCGCCAACATGTGGTAATGGTGCCAGAATCTGCGAGAAGAGGGGGAAATGGACGACAGAGAAAGGAAGGAAGTTTTGGGCGGAATTATCGCGTTCCCCGTTCAACGTCCGGAAAAGTGGTCAGTGTAATCGGACAGATTGGTCGGCTCGAGCGGGATAGGCGCAGCGACGACGATTCTAGAGAGCACTAGCTAGCCAAACTGAGACAAGGTAGCGAGCAGGGGAATGCTGGCGACCACGATGACGACAGACCAACGAATACTTACATTGTGAATAGCGTGAAAAGGTTTTTTGATAAGGGTGGCATTTTGCCATGTTGTTCTTAAACTTTCCCATGGTATACGAGTCGTTCTGTAGTATTACCGATTATAATATGTTGTCTGAAAAAGTATTTTCGTTGGGAGGAGACCTACGTAAAAATCGACATTGATTTATCGAGTTCTGCCCTCATTTCCAGAAGAAATTTCGACCAGGGATTAATTTTCATGTCAATTTTGATAAAATTTGATCTATGCCTCGTTCCTTCAAATTTCCCTCGAAAATTAACCCAATTTCATAAAAATCTCGAATTCCAAAAAAGATTCACTCACTTTTACGAACACACTATGATTAAAAAGTGCCCTCCAACCAGCGCAGAGAGAGAGCTTTGTCGAGTGAAAGCTATACGACGACTAAGGCGACCAACATCCACAGGGCAATGGTATCCGAGCAAGAGGAGGACAACGACACGACGATACCAGGGGGATAAAACAAACTCCCAACTTTCTCTCAACTGTGTGGCATGGCGGTACACACGCATAAACTGCGAGTGCAAACGACCGACCCTTTTCTCATATTTCTACTTAACTTACAATTCGCAGCCAGCCAGGCCTTTCCATATTGTTTTATCCGAGAATTGTCGTCGATGTTTGCCTGTGTGTGTGCAACTATCTCGAAAGCGTTGCCGCGACACGATTTATTGTGATAAATTAGCGCCAGGCCCGTTTCGAATTTCTTGGCCTGTTTAGTAAGTATATTTCAAGAAGCACAGCGCTACGTATAAGCAAACTATTTTCCGCTTCTCGAGTAGTGAAATAGGAAGTATAAAAATATCGTACTTCCTCGTTCATCTTTTTTGTCCAGAATACACAGAAATTCGAACCGACCAACGTTTATGTCCATACGAGGTTGACTCATTTCTTCGTCGAGTAGGTCGCCTGGTAAAGGACACATACTTCAATTATGAATTGTGTCTGAGCATGAGGAAAACCAACGTACCAGATTCGAATAAAATCTGCCAAAATATACCACACCGAAAAGTCTCTTTTGTGTTCGTCGTCTAGTGTCTGAGCTTTTTCTTCTGTCGGCGAAAAAAATATCCGTATTTCATCTTCGCTTATAGTATACTTACTTTCGTGCGAAAATATGCTTTTACACGAGTTTTCGACTGAAATACACGGAAATACGATTTGTAACCTATATACTGACGCATTTTCACATTCACGCGACATTCCAAAATTCATCTTCGTGTTTCGCAGTCTACTCGATAGTCCACTTATCCAGTTGTATCTCGATTCGCGCTGGTGAAGGAAAAAGCGTCCGGACGTCTATGTCCTTTTTCGCGAACAATAATAAAGTGCACTTGGAATATCGAGAAAGGAAAAAAAACAGTTCCTGCTTTTATGCTCAGCGTATCATCGCGTATAAATTTCGAAAATAGCGCATTCGTCATATTTCGAGTGGTTCGAAGAGTATAGGGAGGAGGGAAGAGGGAAAATTATGTATTTCTATGTTGCAGGGCGTTTTTCTATTTTTCCAGAACGAGATTTTGTCGTTTCTTTTATTTAGTCCATGGAGGTGTCTGTGAAAGGAATAATAAAAAATGAAAAGAGATGAGGGATGTAGAGAAACGCTAGAGATTCCAGAACGAGAAGAAAAGAGTAATTTTTCTCCAGAAGTGTTGTACGAAAAATGGTTATGTTGAGTATCTGAACTGAGGTGTTGGACATGCAATGTTACGTGAAAAGTCCTGCTGGAATTCCCGACCTAATTTTAATGTATTTTTACGATATCGATGGATTATGATTGAGTTATACATATGATTAATTATTGTTAGCCGCCTTACAATATTGCGCTGTTATACTTAATAATTTGTTGTTTTTTCTTATTTGTTTCAGGTAAGTGAAATGCGAAGTTGGATTTTAGATGTTGATCTCAAAATATGGTCTTGGTTGGTAAGAAGTTTGTAATAAGATGAAATTATGACTTTAAATTTTGACGGGAGATTGAAAAGCTGAGGAATTCAACAAAATGATATTTTTTACATGCACTCGCATTTTCAAAGAGGAGAAGAAGAAGAAGTAGGTATTATGAAGTAAAAATTGTTCTTGAATGTTCTTACCCTTAGGAAATATGAAAACCTCTACTATTTTTTTAGAAAAGTACCCAAGTAAATTGGTTTAGCCTTGCTGTAATAAAAATGGCCATTTTGTTACCAAATAGGTGATTCTGTAACAAAATTCATCGTTTTTTTTCACAAAATTGGTCATCTTTGGTCACCTTTTTTTTTTCACAAAATTAACCATTTTTGGCCATTTTGTCACAAATTTGGTAACGTTGTCACTAAATCGATAATTTGTGACAAAATTAGTCATTTGTCACAAAATTGGTCATTGGTGGTCATGTTGTCACAAATTTGGTCACGTAAAAATTAGTAATTTGTCACAAACTTGGCCATTTGTGGTAATTTTGTCAAAAATTGGTCATATTTGATCACCTTTTTTTTAATTTGTAATTTTTGGTCATTTTGTCACAAATTTGGTCACTTGTGAAAAAATTAGTCATATGTCACAAAATATGTCATTGTTGGTCATTTTGTCACAAAATTGGTCATCTTTGATCACTTTTTTTTTACAAAATAAGTAGTTTTTGGTCACTTTTTTTTACAACATTGGTCATTTTTGTCACTTTTTTACAACATTGTTATTTTTGGCCACTTTTTGCAAAATAGGTAATTCTTGGTCATTTTTTCACAAATTTGGTCACGTAAAAAATTGGTAATTGTCACCAAAATTGATCATTGGTGGTAATTTTGTCACAAAAATTTGTCATTTTTGGTCACTTTTTTCACAGAATTGGTCATTTTTTATTAATTTCGTCACAAATTTGGTCACTTTTGAAAAAATTAGTCATTTGTCACAAAATATGTCATTGGTGGTCATTTTGTGACAAAATTGGTCATCTTCGATTACTTTTTTTTACAAAATAAGTAATTTTTGGTCTTTTTTTTACAACATTGGTCATTTTGGTCACTTGTGTTTACAGTATTGGTCATTTTTGGTCACTTTTTACAAAACAGGTCATTCTTGGTCATTTTGTCACAAATTTGGTCGCGTAAAAAATTAGTAATTTGTCACAAAATTGGTCATTGGTGGTCATTTTGTCACAAAAATTGGTCATCTTGGGTCACTTTTTTTTTTACAAAATTGGTCATTTTTGGTCACCTTTTTTTCTTACAGAATTTGTCACTTTTTTCACAAAATTTGTCATTTTTTTAAATCATTTTGTCACAAATTTGGTCACTTGTGACAAAATTAGTCATTTGTCACAAAATATGTCATTGGTAGTCATTTTGTCACAAAATTGATCATCTTTGGCCCCTTTTTTAAAAATATTGGTAATTTTTGGTCACTTTTTTACAAATTTGGTCAACAAAATTTGTCATTTTTGGCCATTTTGTCACAAATGTGGTCAATTGTAGTCATTTTGTAACAAAAATTGTTCGTCTTCGATCACTTTTTTTTTTTACAAAATTTGTCATTTTTGGACATTTTTTATGAATTTGATTATTTTGTCACAAATTTGGTCACTTGTGACAAAATTGATGATTTTTAGTCGTTTTTACTTCGTCATTTTTTGTCATTCTTTCGTAAAATTAATCATTTCGTTTCAAGATTGATTTTTTGTTGTGACAATGTTGATTATTTTGTTATGATAAGATTGATTATTTTGTGGTAACAAAATTAATAATTTTGTCTTGAAATTGGTCATTTTCGGTCGTATCATCTCAAAGTTGAATATTTTGTCACAAAATTGCACATTTGATTAAAAAATTGGTCATTTTGTAGCAAAGCTGATCGTAAATGGTTAGGGATTTTTCAGGCAAAATGGGGAAATTTTTTGAATTATTCACATAGTTGTCGTTTGACTGATGAAAAAACTGGCCAATTTTTAGCAAAATTTGTCGTTTTTCAATCAAATTTGCCGTTTTTTATTCATTATTGGTCAGAATTAGTCACTGCGAATTTGTCAGTTTCTCGCAAATTTTCAAATTTCCAACAAAATTGGTCGTTTCTCTGACATTTTTTTATTTTTTCACATAATAAGTATAATTTTGTAACAAAATTTATCAATTTCTGCTTGATTTGGTCAACTTCTATCCCAATTGATCAATTTGTGACCCATGCACTTGGACATTTTCCAATCCAACTGATCATTTGTGAATTGTGATTTTTCTGTCGTTATTATTAATTTTTCTGGTCAAATGGATAATTTTTGACGAGATTGGTGATTTTTATAAAAAATTTGCCTAGTTTTTGGCGAAATCGAGCACGTCAGTAACAAAATCAGTCATTTTTGTGATCAAATTGGTTACGTTTGGATTGGATGAAGTACGAGACTAAATTTGAGCAATTTTTCAATAATATGCTGATTACTGAATTTCGGATAAAGGTCCCATTCTTTCACATTATTCCTATTCCATCGAGTTAGGAATTTTCAGTTTTCAACCTCTCCCTTCATAGTGTTGAATTTGGATCGTCTTTTTAAAGCCTTTGATTTTCAAAACCAGCAAAATGCTCTTCAAAAAAATAATTTTCCGTCCGAGAATGCTCTCATTTTTTTTATGGAGTACCGGTTTATAATTTCATTTATGTTAGTCAAGTATGCAACTTTTCATGCATTTGTGCTCGGATATTGCTTGAAGGGAATCACGCAATTCTAGCACCCACAAACATAACAATCACTTAAAAAAAAAATATGAGTAAATTATACTGCAAAATTGATGTTCTTCAAGGATTTAGTTCTCCTAATCGAACATAATTTCGTCTTCGTAATCAGAGTATACGTAACTTTTCAATTTTTTGAGCCTTGGATATCGCTCACATACGAGTAGACCAGCTAATTTAAAGTAACACAGTTTTTCCATTAAATACCGTATTATTCGACTGTAGCTCGTATGTCAGCTCGCCTTTATTTCAACGATTTGGGTTCGGTCGCGGAATTTTCCAAATCTGATAGACATCCTGAAATGCTGGATTCTATTTGTAAACAAATCGTGTACTATCTCCGTGTAAGTATTTCAAGTTGCTCACATTTACCTGCATTTCATTTTATAGACGTTTCCGTTCGTGGAATTTCCCCACTCATACGATATGTTCGCGTATCGACCCAAGTGTATTAAAACTTGCTCATATGTCATTCAGCGAATCAAACTAGGTTTCATTGCGGTCAGGTTGTAGGTGTTTTGGACGTATATCTACGAGTACGTAGAATAAGCCTCGCTTTTATTTCGTCTTATCACCGGTTGAATTTATAATTGTCTCCGCGACATTGTTCGTTTCGCTGTTTCCGCCGTCGTCTATTCTTCGTCTTACGTCGGTGAATTCGGTGGATGGGAAAATGCGGTAAAAAGAAACCCACTATACGGATGCGTATACGTACGTGTAGAGATGAGCTACTCTAAATAAATGCAAGAGAGAAAGATAGCGAGCGGGAGACGTTGAGAAATTGCGTAGGTGTTTTGAGTGCAGGGTGGTATACCGGAAAGGAAAAGGATCGGCGGTGCGGCGAGAATGGCGGAAAACGAGAGAATGTTGAATTAAGGATAGGTATAACTTATACTATTTAGAGCAGTAGATTAAAGACAATGATGAAGGTTACCGTAGTGGAAGTTAATTTTATGCTCGGAATAATTTATTATGTCAACGTTGCGAATCTGATATACTACATTACTTTACGTCGCGTACGCATCAGCGGCGACGCCGGCTGCGGCTGCGGCTGCTTCGTCGTACAGAAGCAATCTCGGAATGAGATTTTTTTCAATTTTCTTCTTCGCGAGAGACTTATGCTATGCCGCCTGAAAGATGGAAGAAAATACCCGTGAAAAAAGCGAAGGTAAAAGGATGGAAAATTATTTGTAAAACGATCCGAAGGTCTGAGAATGGGTCGAGGAAGCGAGAGGATCATTATTTCGAGAGCCAGCTCGTTCCGTGTAAGGTGAAAAAAAGGCCGAACCATTTTCGAGGCAATAATTAGTAATTTTTGTAAAGCTCGTCGGATTCATGGAGGCATTTCTCGAATTTGGCAAATTTTCTTCCTTGCGAATTCAAAGTGCCACTGACAAATTTAGCAGCGGCCACTATATTTCTGAAAATTTTTTATGAGAATTAATGGTGGTTTTAAAGTCGATAACGTTTCATTCGAGTGGCCTATCGAATTAGCCAAGAAATACGCAAACGTTGGTGTCGCGTATTTACGGCGAATTGGTTATGCAAATCTATTAACATGGTTTTTATTTGGCTCGAAGTAGCTTAAAATACGAAAGTATTACGCGTTCGTTTGGAAATCCCTTGCGAAGTTTTGGTTTCAAATTCAAGATATTATTGTTTCGAAAATCGTATTCTCCATCCACCCCCTCCCCCCTCTACACAAGTGACTTGGTAATTTGCGAGAAAATGTACATAATGACTAAAAATTCACTAGAAGCCAGATATTCTAAACTTAGAAGCGATGTAATTTTTTTGATTTTTTGTAATGAATTCTTTTCTACTATTTCAAGAAGTTTTTTAAAATAGTTGATTTTACAAGCCCAATATGATTTTTTAATTTTTCCACTTCTTTTTTTAATTTGAAGAAAATTGAAAAATTGAAAAATGCGAATTCAATTTATAAAAAGTTGCTCAATTCTTGGAAATTTGTCTAGTTTTTTTTTTAAAATGACTTTTTAAAATTTAATTTGTTTGTTGTAGTACCCAACTGTTTTCGTTTTTTTTTTTTTTTGAGTTCAGACTACGAAATCTATTGGACCATATTTATCATTTATAAAATCATCGATAAGTTATTTATTTATTAAAAATTATTCTGAGTGACAAATTTATTTTTAGCTTGATGTGTTGTAGTCAGAGAGATCTCTGGACAAAAATCTTGGGAGAGAGGGATGGGAGAAACTGAAAAATTTGCGTACTGATATTATTAAAAAAAGAAACATTTTCTGGCTTATATTTTTTCAAAATTGAAAAATTTGCCGAACAGTCGTGTTGAAATCCAAAAAAAATAATTCGTGCTTTTTTCGTGCTACTTTTTTGGCTTCCAAAAAAATGACGTTTAATGCAACTTTACACACAACAATTTGAAGGATCTCCACACATGGGGTTTCCTGGTAAATAGGAAAAAAATCGAAATTTTTTGAAAATTCCATCCGAGATCATCAAGTTAGGTTAGCTTGGGTTAAATTTTCCACTTCAACATATGTGAGCCTGGATATAGAAACTCCCTTAGGTGTAAAAATTGGTTTTTGAAGGGAGGTTCTTCTTTGATTCTATACCTTTTGAAACGCCCAAAATCAGTGTCAACTCAAAATCAATTTTTTACACCTAAGAGTGGTTTCTATATCCAGGCTCACATATTTAATTGTCTGGGATGAAAGGGAAGGGAGGCGAAATCCTTGATCCCTACCCATCTCTGTTATATGTACTTTGGTCTTCATACACCCGAGCGAAGTGAGAGCCTGGATTTGAAAAATTGAAGATTTTCAGAAATAAAATAATTCGTTTTTTAACAGTTTGTTATTTGAAAAAGTTGCATTACCTTGGAGAATTTTTTTTGTGCTTTTCCAAGTTTTTTTTTTGACATGGATAAGTATGTCTTATGACGGGGGATGGGGAAATTTGAAAGTTTTTAGATCAATACATAATAATTAATAACATTACGTTAAACTTGAAAAATCTTGAAAATAAATTTGTATGATCGATAACATAGGTAATTAAGTGCTGTTATAATTTTAAAAAATTACATTTACGTAGGATATGTTTTGAGAAGAAATATTTTTTAAAGCAAGAGAAAAACTGAACAAAAAATTTAAAATGTTAAAAAATAAGACAAAATTGAAAAAAAATCAAACATTGAAAAATGTTGAAAAAATAAGAAAAATAATCAAAAAAAAAATCCAAACTAGAATATGTTTTGAAAAACGAGAAAATATTTTTGAAAAATCAGATAAAAAAATTGACAAAAAACATTTGAAAGTTTTGAAAAAATGAGAAAAAAATTGAAAAAAATTCAACTGCATAAACATTTTAATACAGACCTCTTGAAAAAATTTGCCAATTCGCAACAAAACTTCTGACTTTTTGAGAAAATTTGCCGATTCACAACAAAATTTGCCAATTTTTTAAGAATATACGAGAGGGAAGAGGGAGTGAATCACCCCTTTCCCTCCGCCATTGTTTCCTCAACGGTTGTAATAATCGAATTGAATTTGGTAAAAATAAAAAATTCTTCAAATTAGGTCTGCAGCTTTACAACCCCCCCCCCCCCCTGCAGAGGACAGAAGTGGTATCTAATTTTGAGATATATCGTTCAAGGAGGACTAGAAAGTCAAATCGCACCTTTTTAGGACGTGACCGAAATGTTTAGAGGGTGGCACTACTCAAAAATGGCGAAACCCACGTTTTTTTTGTACATGTCCTCTCTCTCCGAGGTTCTCAAGCTTCGCCTTTCTTCGGAGGAGGAGCTCAAATTTTTTTGGAATATCTCCCACTCAAAGTGAACAATATCACCAATTTTCATCAAAATCCAGTTTTTTTCAATTTGCCCTATTTCGCAATTCACGAGTCAGGATAAATCGATAGATTCGCGTTCGAACTCGAACCCCCCTCACAAAACTTCGATCATCGCTCCTGAAAAAGCCCACTTATGAAACTCCATTACACCCGTTACGAAAACTGATTCGCTGGAAATAAAATCAAAAACGCTCGTCTCAGCTCAGACTTCAAATACCCCTCTCATCTCGCCAATTAAACTCTTTCATTCGCGACCGAGTGGCAATGGCATCCGAATCGCGCCCCAGATACGTCTATTGATTCGGAAGACCCGAAAATTGCGTCGAATTATCGTACACACACACGTACTCCTCGTGCGTTCGAATCCAGGCCTCCGCACATTTCCGGCACATCGCTGCTTTCAATAAGATACGATGAAAGGAATAACTCGAAATTGACGATTACGTTCACTCCAACTAACCCAATTGCCGACACCTTTAGGGCGGCCAAAACCGCAGGTATTTTTGTCTTCGGCACGTCGTCTCATCGTCATAAGGTGGATCCGGCGTCTTTGAAACATCGACAACTTCGCTTCAACTTGGGTTTTCACACAGCCAGCGAGATAGGCTGACGATGAGCATCTCGGTTCCCTTCCTCCTTCCCCCGGTTCACGCGAAATTAACCGGAGCTATGCGCTACAAATTGAAAACTCTTTGTAGTAAGTTTAACGTCGTTTCTGCCCTATACATTCTACGTTCGTAGTACTCGTTACACCGCATTCAAAAGAGCACCGCCCGGACGACCTGTGCGATAATGCTTTGTGTACCATGCCCCCTGCCTTGTTCTCAGCTACGTTGCGTTTCGCTGCTACAACTTAATGACTTTCACTTGGCCTGCCCTCTATAGCAATAAGGACGCTGAACAAGTATCTTTCTCTTTCTCACACCGTAGCTTCGATAATACCCGATGTACTTGCTACTTTTATACACACTTTCGATAAATGCAACCATTCTTGGTGTTTGAGCTGCAACGTAGTCGAGGAGGGACTTTTGCCAGATAAAACATCATCTCATATACACAGAACTACTATGTAGGTACTAGAGTATAAAACGATACGATATAATGTACTCGGTATCGTATCGTGTGGATACGAGTACACGAGTATACTCGTGTACTCGTTCTGATGCATACTCGTTTCATCAAACGATTCCGGTTCTGAACGTACGAGTAACGAGTAATACTCGCGAGTATTACTCGTATCGTGCAATGTTAAATCATAGACTGGATGACGTCATTACATAGGTGACGTTGGTGCCGAACAAACGATACGATACGATACGAGTACAATGATTTTTATAAAACGAGACGAGTACAAAACGATGTACTCGTATTTTCTAATTCACGATACGATATACTCGTACTCGCCGAGTATATACTCGTATCGTTTTATACTCTAGTAGGTACCTTTACTTCGTCTTACTTGGGTATTCGTTCATCTACCCTCTTCCTTCCCTTCTTGATCTTTCAGAAAGCTAGCCAACTTCCTATTATACGTAGATACTTTAACTAGTTCATAATTGTCTGAGTTGTACGCGCTGGCGAAACTATCGTGAGAACTTCTGACCGTCGTTTATCTTCGCAGCAGTTCTAGTAAAGCACCGAAGTACGTGAAATGATCTCTCCTCGTTCGTTCTTCTTCGTACGTACGTTTCGAGGTACGAATAATTATTATGGTTGTATAAAAGCTCGCACCGAAGATAATATAATCGCTGACAGAGTGCAATTGCTTTCAGCATTCTCGGTACTCGAAGCAACTTTGTACGTAACTAACTCCATTCTGCGTTATTTTCTCGTTTAATGAGGGTCCGTCCCGAGGTATAAATCAAAATAGTCGATTATTCTTTCAACGAGAATATTCGAACAGCTCTGCTTGTCCAAAGAAAATGATTTTTGGACTTTGGAGTAGGGATTTATTAAAGATTGGAGAGTTCGAAATTGAAAAATTTTCCAAACATTTATCGATTTTCTGAAAATTTTGTGGTAAGTAAGCTGTCCATACAATAACTTGAAAAATGAGCGAAAAATTTTCTAAACATTAAAATAAAATTCAAATAGGTACCTACTACCTATATAATTTTTTTTTTAAATTTTTGTAGGGCTATCCCCCTCCCCGAGCTCCAGCTGACCCCTTCCTCCTGTCATCGGTAATCAATATGGAATTGAATATTTCAAGAAATTACAGGGAGTGGGTCAAATCAAAAAGTAAGTAGATATTCGAATTCTACGCCCTCAAATTAGTTAAAATCGATATCCCACACGATATTTTCGTTTTTCAACATAGTTTTTCTCAAAATTGGGGAGGGGGAGCTAAAGGAGCATTCAAGGGTCAAATCCAAAAAATGAGCAAATTTTCGAACTCAGCGCCCTCAAAAACCTAACAAACGACAGGTCACACGTTATTTTTCATTTTTTTGAATTTTGACCCTATTAAGGGCGCTAATATGGGGGTTCAGGGGGGTCAAATGAAAAAACTGAGTACATACTCGAAATCAGCGCCTTCGAATCAGTCGTAAGTGATGTGTTACTTTACTTTTTGCATTTTATTGAATTTTGGTCAAAATTGTGGACCCCTCTACATCCCAGGGATCTAGAGATCCCATCTTGAAAATTTGTTGGTTTAAAAAAGGGTGAAAAAGGCTCTTCACTGTAACTTTTTCAGATTTTTAAATGGTAGCTTTCATCTTTTGTTTTTATCATGAAATTCGAGCTTTCACCACCAAAGTTAACTTTGAGCTTTTCATTATGTGATTACCGGGGTTTGAATCTACCATCAATTCTCTTTCAGGCCCCGCAAACAGTTTTCCCCCAAATACAGCCTATCTCAAGATATGAGCCTTCAAAGTTGGGTAATTTGGGTAAAAATCGCAATTTCATAAAAATTTCGAGGCCCACCCCCCTGCCTCCTTAAGGGTTAGGAAAAAAATTATCGTAGTTTTGTGATTATACCACCGAGGGGAACTTGTAAAAAAAATTTGAGCGAAATCAGAAGACCCGACTTCACTTTTTGTCTGTTTTAGTATATGGAATAGCTCTGTAGCAACGCTGGCCCCTGAAATTCTATAAAAATTGCGTAAATCGAAATGCATTTGGCAGCAAAGTTATGAAATTCTTTGAAAAATTCCATCAAGAATTATTCTAGGTGACAAAACATTTTATGGCTCGATTTTTGAGGTGTTTGAATGAATTTTTTGTATATTTGGTAAAAAAAATCAAAAATTCGTCAAATTCACGAATCGCAACTTTTCAACTTTCTTGCAGAAAGCAAAAAGTTGTAAGTATTAAATTTTGAGTTCAATTATTCAGAGATATGTAGAGATGTAGATGCTCATATTTCACTTTTTAGTGAGGGAATGGGGTGACCGAGATCCATATCAGGTTGCACTACCAAAAGTAAATTTTTGACTCGATTTTGTGGTATTTAAGTGAACGATTTAAATGTTTTTAGCGAGTAACTCTGCCCAAAATAGGCAAAAACCGTGTTTTTCAAAAAAAAAAATTGATCCCAGATTGAGATCTCCTAACTCCGTTCTTCTTTGGGTTGGGGATTCAAAATTTTTTATAAGGTTTCGCACTTGAATTAAAACACCTCAAGATTTTTCATAAAAATCCAGGATCTGCTTTTTTTCGATTCGTCACTTTATGTCAATTCAATCACTTCTTGATCTAGGATCTTCAGATTTTGCTCAACATTATTTTACGAAGTTCCCCCATCCGAAATGCTAGAAAATTACCTTTGTATTCGTTCCAGCCCTTGTGGGGTCTCCGATGGGACGCAAGTCTAAATAATAGTTACGAAAAATACGATTTTTTTTTCGTGTGTCATGTAAGTACTTAAGTACTTTTCTTTACCACGCGCGCCATGCACCCACGTTCTTTTCGAGTCCAAAAATCGTCTTTATTTAAAACGTTTGAATTTTTTTCAACTTGTTTTCTGTAACCCTAAAACATTTTTTCAACATTTTCTTGAACTCTGAAATTTTTTTCCAACTTTTAAATTTCTTCAGACTCTTGGTATTTTTGTCTCGAAATTTTTTCCAACTCCAAAAGTTGTTTCCTTTTTTTCTAGTCTCGAAATTTTTTCTAATTATAAAATTTGTCTCATTTTTTTCTAATCCTAAAAATATCCTCAAAATTTTATCACTCAGAAATTTGTTTCTGAAAATTTTCCCAAACTAAAATTTTCTTTCAAATTTTTCCACTCTCCGAGGTATTATCCCTAAAAATTTTTCAAAGTATAAAAATTTTTCTGAAAATGTTTCAAACTAAATTTTTGTTTCAAAATTATTCTCGAAATTTTTTTCAACTCCAATAAAATTATTTTTCAATATTTTTCAACCCTCAAATTTTTTTCAACTGTAAAAATTAATCTTGAAATTTTTAGAACTCTGGCATTTTTTCTCAACATTGAATCACTCAAACATTTTTCTCATGATATTTCATGTTTTAATAGGTGAACTTCTTTTATATGTGATATCATCGCACGTGTTTAGGTTTGGAAACAGATTTAGAACTTGAAAATTATTATAAAAAAATTTTGGACAAAATTAGAAAGTTGAAAAAAATTGAGAAAAAAATTTATTGGAGCTGAAATTGTTTTTGGTAATGTATTAGATTTTTGAGAGAAAATTTTAGCGCAAGAAAAAAATTTGGTGTTCGATAAAAATTTCGAACGAAAATTTTAGTCATAAGAAATTGAGAAAATGTTTTGTAAGATTTGAAAACAATTTGGAAACTGGATCAAATTTTGAAAAAAAATTGAGATTCACAAAAAATTGAGAAAAAATTTTACTAGAGTAAAAATACGTAATTTGGAAACTGGATAAAATTTTTTTAAAAAAATTGATATTTAGAAAAAATTTAGAAAATATTTCATTAGAGTTGAAAAAAATTTAATGAAAAACTTTGGTATTGGAATAAAGTTTGGTGTTTGAAAAAAATACCAGAGTTGGGAAAAATATTGAAAAAATTAAGATAAACTTTTTAAAAATGACGAAAATATTTTGATCTTACAAAAAAACGTTGCTGTGTGTGGTGTTCCGCGCGTGATAAAAAAAGTGCACCACACGAAAATAAATTGTTCTTCTCGTAAGAATATTTGAACTCGCGTCTCCGAAGGGAGGCGTTGTTGTTTTTCAAAATCTGTTATTTTTTCATAAAAGTATTCAACTTCGATGTTTTGTAGGTAGTCTAGGTACCCCAGAATGGCGATGCTAAGAGACATTTGGCTTACGTTCTTGAAAAAATAAATAAAAATGAAATTCGGCATCGTTTATAAACATTTTTTTTCAAAATTTGGAACTGAGCTATTCAACAAAAAACTCAATTCTCAATGATGCATCGAAGTTTGAGGATATAATTTTAAAATATGCGGAAATTTCTGCAAATTGGTTTTTATAATGGTAGCCAACCGTGATGATTTTCGTGAAGAAATCTTGACCTTCAAGAAGGTACAGTGCCTCAATTTTTTTTGACAAAATTCGAAAAAAATTGAAAATCATATCAACCATATATGGCCTATCGTTTGTTGTTTTTTTGAGACACTGAATTTGAATATCAGCACAATTTTTGAGCTCCCCCCCCATCTTTTCCTAGTGAGTCTGAATTTCGCAAAAAAAAAAAAGAAAAAATACGACTGCCATATGGTTTATTATGTTTTCGATAATACTGATCTCAAAAATTCAGTTATTTTTTCATTTCGGTGCTCTACCTCCCCATAACCTCTCCCCACTCGATTTGAATCGCCTATTTGTTCAATAAATTGAACGTTTGACACTAATGCAGCTGATAATCCTTATAAAATAGCATAATTATGGTCCTCCTCTTCCGAATACTCTAAAATTTTGCGATTACCGCAATTCAACCTCAATTTAGAATATCCTTTTTCAACTCTTATTGCAATTTTAGATCTTCATTACTGCAAACCGCCACCTTATTCGTCTCTTTCTCTCCAGGGACATCATTCCATTCCTCGAGCAAATCACGAATCCCGTTATATTTACAATTCACTCGTTCGACGCTCTCCGAAGCATTACCTTGTCCCACACGTACACATAGCACATCGTTTACACGGTCCGCCGTATACAAACAAACGAGTCGCCATAATTTCGTTATTAGTTCGTCGTTCGAATTAATTAACGTACCATTTTCCGCGCTATTACATCTCATATACATGGTACACGCTGATTAAATGCAATACATTAAATGTAAAATACGCCCTAGTACACCATAATATGGTCTCGCCGTACAGCCTTCCAGTATCAAAACGAGCCACGGCGGCTGGATTGGGGGGGAGGGGGGTAGCATCGAAGAAACTCCAGAAATCGTAGTTCAGCAATGACGCGGTGTATTTTATGACGTGCCATTAACGTCGTCGTAGTCGCTGCCTCTGTTATTTTCGTTCGCAATATAACGTATATCTGCGTATCACGGGAGCCAGAAGAAGGTGGTGGCGTAGATTACATGGTATAATAATACGTATAGTACGTATATACTACAACATCAATATAAATATGCATGTAGACTGCATACGTAGTATATGGCGTACCGGCGAACCTCGCTGCATCGTGGAGAAAGCCAAATAACACGCGTCGCTGGCTTACAATGTGTGTATGAGGCTATGTACACATGGTACATCGTACTTCGTACCGAGCGCGAAACAACCATTCATATGGCTTTGTGAGCACAACACGGCGAGGAAACAGGAAATACCGCGTGAAATTTGTATTCTGCGAGGTACGTCGGTGAAATAAATTTTCGGACTGGGATATTATCAGTGTTTTCTGGTCTCCCCCTCTCCCGACACTTTTTTGCAGTGTTTCAGCTGCGTGGAAAAATTATATTGGTATCTGGATAACGAGATAATAATTCGATTTTGAATTTGAGTTTGGGGATTGAGGAATTGAGGATTCGTGTTGGGAATATTTGGAGTAATCTTGTCCTCAGGTACACGAGTCATCAAAAAATTGGCAGATTTATCAAATTGAATACGTTCGAGTCAAATGCGATATTTTTTGTGCAAACAGATTGTGCCATTTTTTCCTATATTAGGACTCTCTCGTCATGCTGGCAAACGAAGCTTTGATGAATGATGATTTTTGTTAGGTAAGTGAAAAATCAGCAAAATCATAGAAAATCAGGGAATATGAGTCAGCCAAAAAGTTGACTCCTGATTCCGGCTTGACTCCGAAGTCAAGGGAGAAAGCTCCTGACTCTACCTTGACTGCGGAGTCAAACTCACACCCTGAATCCTGACTCCAATTTGACTCCTGACTCCACCTTGACTCCGGAGTCAATTTCAGACCTTGACTTCTGACTTCAGCTCGACTTGAGAGTCAAACTGGAGTCTGAGTCAATTTGGAGTCAGTTCGACTCCGACTCCGAAGCAGGGAATAGAAATAAGCCATAAATTAATAATTTATCTCAGTGCAACTGCCCACAATTTTACGAATAGAGGAGGAGAAGGGGGTTGGGGGAGTTTAAAAATTGGAAAGTTTACCTTGACTCCACCTGACTTCCGGAGTCAAGGGAGAAAGTTGACTCCTGACTCCATCTTGACTCCGGATTCAAACTTACACCCTGACTCTTGACTCCACCTTGACTCCGGAGTCACTTTCAGACCTCGACTCCTGACTCCACTTCGATTCCGAAGTCAAGGTCACACCTTGACTCCGGGGTCAATCTGTGACATTGACTTCTGATTCCGGCTTGTCTCCGGAGTCCATCTTTGACCTTGACTCCCTGACTATGACTCCGGAGTCTACTCCTATTCCCTGTAGAAAATTAAAACATTATAATTTTATTATTTCTGTGTCCCAATAATGGTGATGAAATTTTCAAAATTTTGTTTTTCTGCTACTCTCTCTGGATTCCGATTTTTTTTAGTTTTTTCTTTCTAATTTTCTGTCTGCATTGTAATTTTACGTTTCAACAATTTTTAAAATAATGTTAAAAACACAATTTAAATGACTCAAATTTATGATTTTCTCAAAATTTATGATTATCTCAAAATTTATCATTTTCTCAAAATTTATGATTTTCTCAAAATTTATGATTTTCTCAACATTTATGATTTTCTCAACATTTATAATTTTCTCAAAATTTATGATTTTCTCAAAACTTATGATTTTCTCGAAACTTATAATTTTCTCGAAATTTATGATTTTCTCGAAATTTATGATTTTCTCAAAATTTATGATTATTTCAAAATTTATGATTTTCTCAACATTTATGATTTTCTTAACAATTATGATTTTCTCAACATTTATGATTTTCTCAACATTTATAATTTTCTCAAAATTTATGATTTTCTCAAAATTTATGATTTTCTCAAAACTTATGATTTTCTTAAAACCTATGATGTTCTCAAAATTTATAATTATCTCAAAATTTACGATTTTTTCAAAATTTATGATTTTCTTAAATCTATGATTTTCTCAAAACTTATGATGTCCTCAAAATTTATGATTATCTCAAAATTTACGATTTTTTCAAAATTTATGATTTTCTCAAATCTATGATTTTCTCAAATCTATGATTTTCTCAAATCTATGATTTTCTCAAAACTTAATATGATTTTCTCAAAACTTATAATTTTCTCAAAACTTATGATTTTCTTAAATCTATGATTTTCTCAAAACTTATGATGTCCTCAAAATTTATGATTATCTCAAAATTTATGATTATTTCAAAATTTATGATTTTCTCAACATTTATGATTTTCTCAACAATTATGATTTTCTCAACATTTATGATTTTCTCAACATTTATAATTTTCTCAAAATTTATGATTTTCTCAAAACTTATGATTTTCTTAAAACCTATGATGTTCTCAAAATTTATAATTATCTCAAAATTTACGATTTTTTCAAAATTTATGATTTTCTTAAATCTATGATTTTCTCAAATCTATAATTTTCTCAAATCTATGATTTTCTCAAATCTATGATTTTCTCAAAACTTAATATGATTTTCTCAAAACTTATGATTTTCTCATAATTTATGATTTTCTCAAAATTTTTGCTCAATTTTTTTGACTTTAAATTTTCTTAAAATTTTGTTTTTTGTACTTGGCTTAAAATTTTCAATTTCAATTTTTTTTTAAATTTCGCTTTTTCTGCTTGGCTTAAAATTTTCAATTTCTAAAAAAATTTATCTCTATGCTTTGCTCAACATGTTTTCCAACTTAAAATTTTCTCAACATTTTTTATTTTTACTTAAATCAAAAAAATTTCAACATTGAATTTTTGAAATTTTTTCTTTAAATCTCAAATTTTATTCTCTCTAATTTGTCGAGTTCCTCCTTTTTACACCCCTTTTTAAAGGTAATCACTCTTTTGAATTTTTTCATGAGTTTTTCCAACCTAAAAATTAAAAAAAAACTGCATTTTCACCTCTTTCAAGTCATTATTTTAAGTTAGGTGTTGTTAAGGTATGAATTGCTTATTTTGAGCTATTTTTCGTATGTACGAATGTAATTGTGATGAGAGATAAGTAGGTTTTTTTTAGCTTCGTTTTACCTATGTTTTGGTGTCGAATGTATGGTTATCATATCCTTTCTTATCTTGATTTACTCTCTACGAGAGATAGTTTTGTACATATTGCCAGTATTGTAATGTTTCTCTGTAAAGAAAGTTGTACAGTCCACTGAAGGTATTCGTTCGTTTAACAGGTGTTTTTTTTGAAAGTCCAGAAAAAAATTGAAAAAATTTCATGCTGGAAAATATTTTGATTCAGTATTGGAAATTTTTTTGAGAAAATTGTACCGCGGTAGCAATAGTCTTGAAAAAATTTGACATGGAAACAATTTCGAAACTCAAATGGATAGAGCTTTTTCATTTTTTTTCCATTCAAATGACAATTTGAGCGCTGAATGAAACTTCCAGTTCGTTTCTTGGTACGAAGTATTTACACAAAAAAATGTAACAAGTCAGTTTGCTTCAAATGGATGACATCTGGGTGATTGCATGTCAGTTCAACCACTTTTTAGCCTTGGATTTTCAGATAATGCTCAAAATTTTCTTACGATGTTCTTCTATCCCAAATGTTAAAAAACCTTCGTTGTTTTGATTTCAGCCCTATAGTGGAGACTCCAGGGAGGAGAACTGTGTTATTTTTAGATCTTTGATTTGCAAACTTAGTCTCTCGTATGTATCTCAAAAGAGCTGTTTTTTGAGCAATTCGGCTTACGCAGTTGGAAAATAGATTGAAAGAGGACTAAGAATCGTTTATAAAAAATTTTCAAAGTTAAAAACGAGGAGACGCGGGGGCCAAAATCAAAATCTTTAGATGCCATTGAGTGAAAATCAAAATATATGTTTTTGGACTCCCTAAATCCATTTCACTCATATTTCAAAACTGTAATCTCTGGAGTCCTTGAAACGGAGAAAGAGGGGTTCTAGAGATCGCTGTTTTGGATAAGGACTCAAAACAATATTGGAAATGGATTCAGGAGGTCAAAAAATATCAATTTCGACGAGTCACTCTACAAATTTTCAATTTTGGCCCTCCACCCTCACCTCATTGGGCTCCTTTTGAATTTTTTTTGGGAAAATGACCCCGGAAATGAACTCAGAAGGTCGAAAAACGTCGATTTCGATTCCACCCTCGATATTCCCGAAACGTTTTTCATCTCGACTCCTTCCCCGCTGTGGGCTTGGGTCCGGGTTTAGGGTCAAAAATAACTTCAGATTTGAATTCATGGGCTTGGAGTTACCTCTTGGAGCTCAATTTTGAATTTTTTTTCGCGAACGCATTTATTTGAAATATTTTTATAAACTTTTCCCTAATTTTTTTAGACTTGATTTGTAATATTATTTGACTCATACCCTCTCCTCTTCAGAATAAAAAAAAGTACAAAATACCCTATCCGACTTGAAATTTCAAAAAAAATTGAATTGAACACAATTAGTACGGACGATTTAGCTTAAAAAAAGCCAAAAGCCAAAAAAAATTCCCGGAAACGGGAAAGTTCGTATATAAGCTTTGTAGAGGGTGTATTTCAACATACCCGACTTTCCCTAAAATCGGTGAATATTTTGACCCCCTTTTGGGGGGTGAGGGGGTTCAAATTTTCGTTTTTCGGCTATAACTTTCAAAATTACATATTTACGAAAAAATAGTTGAAACAAAAATTGTAGAGGATAAAAAAACAAACAATTTTGTTATTTACAATTTTTCCCTAGGACGTCATAGGAGGGAGCTAGGGGCTACAGAAAAAAATCAATTTTGAAAATTTTCCATTATCAGAAAAAATCACCAAAAATCGGGTTAATCGACTTTTAGGGGCGGCTCTTTTGCATAGTACATCCTATTACTATGTAGAATAAGAAAAATGAACAACCGACCCCTCATCTCTAAGTGGGGGGGGGGGTGGACCCCCTGTAGAAAAAGTTGGATTTTCTCCCTGGAATATCTCAGCTACAGTGAAAAATTCTACATAGTAATAGGATGTACTATGCAAAAGAGCCGCCCCTAAAAGTCGATTAACCCGATTTTTGGTGATTTTTTCTGATAATGGAAAATTTTCAAAATTGATTTTTTTCTGTAGCCCCTAGCTCCCTCCTATGACGTCCTAGGGAAAAATTGTAAATAACAAAATTGTTTGTTTTTTTATCCTCTACAATTTTTGTTTCAACTATTTTTTCGTAAATATGTAATTTTGAAAGTTATAGCCGAAAAACGAAAATTTGAACCCCCTCACCCCCCAAAAGGGGGTCAAAATATTCACCGATTTTAGGGAAAGTCGGGTATGTTGAAATACACCCTCTACAAAGCTTATATACAAACTTTCCCGTTTCCGGGAATTTTTTTTGGGTCAAAACCTAAAATGACCGTACTAAATACCAACTAAGTTGACCTACATATACACATTTCGGTATCATTGCATCATTCGTTTTCTCTCATCTTCCAAATTTGCGTAGGCTCAAATCCCAGCATTTTTTTATTCGCGTTTTTGTATATTTTTCTCACGTATTCCCTCCCACCCTTCGTCGCGTCTCTTTTTCTAAACGAAATTTGATGCTGTATTTTTCTTTCCTTTCATTTCAAACGAAGATTTTTTCTCGACTTTTTAACCTCGGGGAAAAGGAAAACGGTAGAATTCGAGGTCCTTTAGCAACGCTATGTAATTTTTTTGTTATTTTTCCTCGACCAAGGACCCGAGAAAAGGCGAAGGGAGTTGAAGAAAAGGTGACGGAAGTGTAATTGAAATAAGGGCGATAACTGTGACGACGACGATGAGGAAAAAAATGACTCGACTTTCCAATTTGAATTTCTACGATGGAAATTTCTCTCGAAAGGAAAGCTTCCACTGAGAGTTTAGAGAAAATGAAGAAGGGATGCTGTTAGCTTATTCTACATGTGGTAAAAAACGAAACGAAAAGTTATGACGCCAACACGTTGGTTCATGGAGAAATTCTTACCGAATTCTGGTTCATCTGCTTTCCGTTATTGGCATATAGCAGTTGAAATTAGGGGGCATTGAATACTAGGTTGGAGTGAAAAAAAAACATTTCTTGGATTTTGACCAAATTTGGTGGGGTGCTTTAATTTTGAGTGGAGACCTCCCAAAAATTTTTTGAGCCCCTAAGGGCAAAGGGAGGAGAGCAGAAGGTGCTCAAAGTGCACCTACTTTTGAAAAAAAAACGCTGTTTTTTGTGTTTTTTAGTCAATCAAAATTGTGTGAGAAGTCTTCTTATGAAATGATAATATTAGTAGGAAATGGTCTAGGTGTGATTATGTCCCAGTTGAAGATGATATTTCGCGAAAAAAGTCAGTAGGGGGTTCTGCGCCAGGAGGCGATTCTGCGCCAGGAGGCGATTCTGCGCCAGGATGCGATTCTGCGCCAGGAGGCAGTTTTTTGTTTAGTTAAATACCTATGAAAATTATTTTTCGATCCAAAAACATTTGGAAAAAATCAACTTTTTATGTCTTTAAATTTTTGGTAAGAAATTGAAAAAAAAAATTATGAAATTTTGCTGAAATGATCTTAGTATGAATATTTTTACCTTGAAAAAGTCATCAAAAGCGATTTTGTTTCCATTTCTTCAATTTCGTGGTTTACTTGGAGTGGGAGACTTCACAAAAAAAATGAACTCCCGAGGGGCAAGGGGAGGGGAGCAGGAGGTGGTCAAAGTGCACTTCCTTTTGAAAAAAACGCTGTTTTTGCGTTTTTTAGCCAATCAAAATTGTGTGAGAAGTCTTCGTAGCACTTACAAGATGTGATTTGAGTTTCTACATCTCCCTAAACCATCGCCATTCTTCTCCGACCAAAACTCGGACTGCTACAAGACGGTAGAAAAGTTGCAGATAGCAAAATTTGAATAATATGAAAATTTTCACTACGCTGGAATGATTTTTTTTTTCATCGAGTAAGTGAACAAAAACTTTTTTCAACCACTGAAAGTGAATTTTGAAAAAAAAAATTAGAAAATTTTATAAGTGCAGCTAACAGCAAATCATATAATTCCAAAATACGGAATTTATATCGACTTTGAATTAATTATTTTTTTGTTTAAAAATATTATGTACCTATTTTTTTTCAATCACATTTCGGAAATTTTTTTAGTTGCCAATTGTGATATTCTTCTGATGTTTTAAGATTCAAAACATTGGAATATCGTAATCTGCAACTTTTCAACCCCCTGGTAGCGGTCTGAGTTTTGATCGGAGAAAAATGGCGATGGTTTAGGGAGATGTAGAAACTCAAATCGCATCTTATAAGTTTTACGGAGACTTCTCACACAAATTTGATTGGCTAAAAAACGCAAAAAACAGCGTTTTTTTCAAAAGGAGGTGCACTTTGAGCACCTTCTGCTCCCCTCTCCTTGCTCCTCGGGTGTTCAAAATTTTTTGTGAAGTCTCCCACTCAAAGTAAACCACCCCACCAAATTTGGTCAAATCCAAAATATGTTTTTTTTTCCACTCCACTATATTGAACACATCGTTTTTATATATTCAAAAAATTATTTTGAAATCGTTCAAAATTAATCATCCAGAGGATGCGAAGCGATCGTTGTTGAGGAAGAAAGAATTGATTGAAAAGGGAACTTCGGACCGGAGTATTTTCACGACGATTACCATTTCACGGTACCCGATTCGGCGAAAAATTATTTCCAAATTTGGCCCCGTCGAGCGAAAATTTCCTCGGTTATTGTCTCACGGTCTATTTTTATCGAAAAGTTTGTTTTTCGGCGAGATGAAGGAATATCTCGTCTTTCTCCTCTCCCTATCCCTTCGCATAACTCTCCAGCGAAATTTCTCGCCTTAGACGAAATACTACGGAAGTATCAAGCGACCTATTTAACTCGATGTATAGGGTTTATTTGTTGGCCGAAAAACATGACGGGAAATGAATTCCCCCCTCATTCCTCCCCTTCTATCATTTCCATCGTTAATTCGTCTCGCCCTGATAAAGTTACCCAAAAAAGAATCCAGACTGTTTGGAAAAACTGCGCGAAGAATTAGGACAAGAAACAATCGAGTGAAGTCGATGCACGAGCCCAGAGAAAAAAATTACGCCAGGCAATCCGCCATAAAGGATAAATGTTCGTTTTCGAAAAATACCAGGAAGAGAACTTACATCGAGAAATGACGTTTATATCGTTATTATTACTGCCTCGAATTCGAAAGCTCGACTTCAGAGAGCATCTCGATGAGGGGGGATAAACTATTCGAACGAAATCGACGACGAAAGAGCATCCACAGAGGAAAACTGTACGTTTGTTAGTGCTCCTCGAACCAATTCGCCGCCGCTCCACATCTTGCATATTTCTCATTCATCCGAGAAAACGTATAGCTCCGGTACCCTTTTCGATTAAACACGTAAAATAATACGGCTCATTTGATACAGCTAGACGAGGCGGCGAGAAAGAGAAAGATAGAGGTGTTATATACATAGCACCATAATATAGCAGCGTGTAATAGCCGACTTGGAAATACCATAATGACTTTCGGATATTACGATAAAGTCGAACTTTGAGAACAGATTAAGAATGAATGAAAGTTTGGTAAAGTCATAATATAATCGTTGATTATAACGCCCTCGTTTTCTATAATACTTACGTAGCAGGGCTCTTAACGTCGAATTAAAATCGTGGCTCCTTTTCGTATATAAGCAGATACGTGTACGTGACGTGCGGTATTATTATACGGATACCGGATACGTCTCCAGTTTCGATGTATTGTCGACACATTTATATGTCCTAGATACGATGTGAGAAATCTTCAAGGAATAGAAGGAGCAGAAAATACGAGAGTTGAGATGAACGTAGGTAAAATTTCAGTACGATGTGGTAGCTCGTCCCTGAAGGTATTTTTTAGAGAATACGATGAGCGTGTGCGAATATTTTGGTCAGATTTTAACCACGTCATCGTAGTGGCCATTGTGGAATAGTTTATTGAAGACATCTGATGAATGGATGACATTGGGATACATTTTCGTAAGAGGCATATACGTGGTTCTGATAATTTTACGAGTAAATTTTGAGAAAATTCGAAAATTTTTCTATATTTTTGCATATATTTGAACGAATCTTGAAAAATATTTGCATCGGTAGCTCATGATGATTGAATGAATGCTGTGAAATATTTGGAAAATGTTCACTAATTTCTATCGGACCGATTCATTTTTAGAAAAATTTTGATTACTTTTCAGCTGCCTTTGTCTATTAATTTTATTCTGTGAAATTTTCATCAATTTTTCTTAAAAAGGCGTGGCCGGGTAAAGGGTGAATTTGGCCCCAGGCGCTTTTGGGTTCCTAAACACCTCAAGTCGTGTATATTAACTAGAAATAATTTTCCACAAAATTTTGGACCCTATCTCCTCTCTTTCGAAGCTATGGTTATTTTATTGCATCATTTTCAAGAATTTTTAATTTCAACGAAAGTGAAGGAAATTTTCTGTTCTTTGGCACAAAGTTACATCTCGTAGAGGTGTATTTATGATAATTTTTTCAACAATTTTGATGCACTCCTTCATGTTTTTCGGTCATTTGAAGTTTTCAATCGTAAAAAAATACCATATAAGCGAAAAGCGACCACCCTGTAAAAGTTTCTAAAAAATACGTTTTTTATGTAGAATTTTGTTGTGTATTTGGTTTTAGCGATTTCTTTGAACTAAGGGCCGAAAATCGCGAAAAACCGTACAGAAATGTTGTTATTTTAGCAGATTTTTCAAATTTTGAGCGTTTTATACAGAAAGAAATGACCAAATAAGGAAACAAATTCCATATTTGTATTCAGCAAGTCAAAATACCCGGATAAACATTTTTTTCGCGATCGTTTTACTTGAAGTCTCGAAATTCATTTTTTTTCATGAAAAATCAGTGAAAAAGGTGAATTTTAAAATTTTAATCAAAACTATTGCGAAAAGGGTGTTTATCGGAGTAGTTTGACTTGCTGAACACGAATATGGAATTGGTTTCCTTATTCGGTCATTTCTTTCTGTATAAAACGCTCAAAATTTAAAAAATTTGCTAAAATTACATTTCTGTACGGTTTTTTGCGATTTTTTCCCCTTAATTCAAAGAAATTGCCAAAACCAAATACACAAAAAGATTCTACATAAAAAACGTATTTTTTAGAACTTTTTCCAGAGCGGTCGCTCTTTGCTTAGGTATATGGTATTTTTTACAGTTGAAAACTTCAAATGGCCGAAAAAATGTGGAGGAGTGCACCAAAATTGTTGAAAAAATTATCATAAATACAACTCTACGAGATGTAACTTTGTGCCAAAGAACAGAACATTTTCTTCGCTTCCGTTGAAATTAAAAATTCTTGAAAATGATGCAATAAAATGGTCATAGCTCTGAAACTCTGAAAGAGAGGGGTAAGGGTCCAAAATTTTGTGAAAAATCATTTCTAGTTAATATACACGACTTGACGTGTTTAGGAGCCCAAAAGCGCCTGGGCCAAATTCACCGCTCATCCGACCTTATACCCTTTAAACAAACTTTTTTTTTATTTTTTTTTTTATTGCTCATCTTAACCCATGATTTTTCCGTGCGTAAGATATCCTTTGAGATAGGTAGCTAGAAGCTTGAAGTTTGAAATCTGAAATCTGAAATTGGAACTTGAAACCTGAAACCTGAACCCTGAAATCTGAATCCTGAATCCTGAATCCTTAAACTCAAAACTTGAAATTTGTGATAACCTTTCAGATGATTTTTTTTTACAAATACTCCCAATCTTTTTTCGAGATTTACAGGGTGAGATGACCTCTGAGCTGAAAATCATTTTCACGAATCATCCCATGATTTTTCCGGGCATAAGATGACCTTTGAGATAAAATTCATTTTTACAAATCTTTTCAGCCCTTAATATTTCGCGTAATTCTTGAACTGCGATCAACCTATGTCTTTCCTTACTTCAAACGTTTTCAGTAGGAACATTACATAAGCCAACAAAATATGTAAATCGATTTTTTTTTTTTGGAAATTGGTAATTTTCTTCAAAATACATCAGGGTAATTGAATTTGTTGAATCTTCATTTATAACCATTTTCCGATTTTCCAATATTATTTTGCTCCAATTTTATAAAAAAATAAATAATTAACAATTTGTTTTTTTTTTTTTTTTGTTTCAGGTGAGTTACGAAGTTTCATTATAGTGGAATAAGAAGTACAAAATGAATTAGTGAGTTTCCGTTATATTTGAAAAATATTATCGTTTTAATAATCATTAATATTGAAGTGATAAATGCATTGTTTTGAAAATTTTGTCCGAAATGGACACGATTTTTCGATCTTTCATCCTCTGATACCGTCTCTGCAGTCGCCTACATGTTTTGCCTAATCTTATGTATGACTGTTCAATGTTCACGGAGTGACAGTAAATAAATTATGAAATGGGAAGGGGGGACTCGAAATTATGAAAGTGAAATCGGACACAACATTTTGTCCTCTACAAGAATGTAAAAAAATTGTAGATAGCAAATTTTACGTTTTTTTTGACATGGATATGTCTTAGGGGTGGGGGTCAAAAATTTGAAAAGCGTTACGTTACGTTACGTTACGTTACGTTACGTTACGTTACGTTACGTTACGGTAGATCAAGACATAATGACATTATGTTAGACTTAAAAAAACTTGGAAAATTTATTTCAGATGAAGACATAATAATATTATACACGGATATGTCTTAGGGGTGGGGGTTGAAAATTTTGAAGTGTTAGGTTACAGTAGATCAAAGACATAATGACATTATGTTAGACTTGAAAAAACTTAGAAAATGTATTTTATATGAAGACATAATGATATTATGTTAGTGTATGGATATGTCTAAGGGCATGAGGGTGCAATAAAAAATGATTTTTGACATGGATATGTCTTAGGGGTGGGGGTTAAAAATTTGAAAAGCGTTACGTTACGTTACGGTAGATCAAGACATAATGACATTATGTTAGATTTGAAAAGACATAATGACATTATGTTAGACTTGAAAAAACTTGGAAAATTTATTTCAGATGAAGACATAATATTACACATGGATATGTCTGGGGGGGGGGGTTGAAAATTTTGAAAAGTGTTACGTTACGGTAGATCAAAGACATAATGCCATTATGTTTTAGGGGTGGGGGTTGAAAATTTTGAAAAATGTTACGTTACACTAGATCAAAGACATAATGACGTTATGTTAGACTTGAAAAAAATTAGAAAATGTATTTCAGATGAAGACATAATGATATTATGTTAGTGTTGATGGAAACTGGAATCTCTATCTTGAGTGAGTGTGGGTCTTGTTATTCTAGGATCATGTATAATCGAATATAGTAATATCCCAAGAATGATGCTAGACTTAGATCAAGACATAGTGACATTATGTTGGGCTTGAAATTTAAGAGCATTGATATTTTTAAAAAATGTCACGAATTTAGGTTTATTTGAACCTTTTATTTGGACATATCCATGTTCTAAGGTTTTTACCCTAAAGGAAAAAGTGCGTTAATTTTTTTATTTTCACGATGAAATTTTTCAAAAGAAATTTATGACAGTTCTGCCAACTGTATTCCGATTTGGACCTTTTTTTATGAAATTCGAGATGTTTATTCAGTGACTTGGAAAATAGATCAAAACATTTTTTGGTCATTAAAATAAATTCAAATTAATTTTTTCTAAAATTTTAGCAGTGTTGTCAACTGAAATTTTATGAAAATTTCGCGATTCAAAATTTCCGTTAACAGCACTGTCATAGAAATTTTTCGAAAAATTTAATCGAAAATTATTCTAGCTACGTGGCAAAAAATCTTTTTGGCTCGATTTCGACGTTTTTCAGTAAATAATTTTTATTTGATAAAAAGCAAAAAATAGTAATTAACTTCCTTGTAGAGATCAAAAAGTGGTATCCAATTTCGAATAATTCAATGATTCACGGAGGATGACCGATTGACCGAGGTTTCCAGCAGGTCGCATTACCTAAAAGTTTTGAAGAACCGCGTTTTGTTTTTTTTGAAAATGAATTATATATAAGGGTTTCCAACTCCGTCCTTCCTTGAGCTGGGGAGGGGGAGGGGAATGGCTAAAACCTCTCAAATTTGCATTAAAGTTCAGGATATGTTTTTTTTTCGATCCATACCTTAATGCACTTCCTGCGTGAAAATCAATCCCCTATGATTATCGATCTCTTATATTATTTCTGAACTATTGTTTTTTTTTTGGGGGGGGGGCTGCCTCTTCTCACATCACACCTCTGATTCTAAGAGTTTGAGAAAGTAGAAAAAATAAATTTTCTGATTTAAAAAGAACAAAAGATTTTAAATGTTCAAAATTTGAACTTTTTTTGGTGGAAAAGGTGGGTTAAACATCAGGGTGGATCAAAAAATAAAATTTTTTGATTTTTAAAAAAATACTTGACGCAAAATTTGTTGGCTGGGTAAACTAAAAAAATAAAAAATTCAAAATCGATTCATATCTTTCGATTATGCAAGAGCCTTCAATTTTTCAAAAATTGTCAAAAGTTACAAATATCAAAAATTACAAAAAAAATGTAAAATTGATTTAAACTAATTTTAGAGCTTATTTAATGACTTTTTGAAAAAATCACTGTTTTATAACTTTTTTCAATTTTTCTTCGTAGGTGAAGAAATAGGAGAAATTGAAAAAAGCTATAACACATGGATTTTTTCAAAAAAAATGTGCTTTTTGGTTTAGATAGTCGCTAAATAAGCTCTAAAATTTATTTTAATAAATTTAGATTTTTTTTGTAATTTTCTGAAATTTTTTGAAATTTTTGAAGACTGAAGGCTCTCGCGCGATTGAAAGATATGAATCGATTTTTCATTTTTTTTCCTCGTCTCCCCAGCCAACAAATTTTGCGTGGGGTATCGTTTTAAAAATCGAAAATATAGGTTTTCCGACCCGTCCTATTAAACATAGACCAAAAAATCTCAAGATTTTAGGTAAAATTTTAAAAGTCGTTTTATTTTTTTTGAATAAAAATTGGGAAAAAGTTTCGAAACAACCCACTCTGCTGAGTACTTCATCACAATGGACACACAGAAAAATTTTAATCCGGAACAAAATTCTCTTTTATTTTTTAAAATATTAATTCTCGTTCGTTTTCACTTTTCAACCCGTTCGTCGGTGGCTTCATCCTATAATACTTCTTTTCTTAGCAAAATACATGAAACTGGTGCGAGAAGAGACGAAAATGGGTTATGCTCGCTAAATTACGTATTATATCCTTTAACCCTGTAAATTATTATCAACGCTTACGTACCTAGCTACCATAGCATACTATACGCATACCCATTTTATAGGCATTCTGGTATATTAAGGCATTTTAAGGAGCACACATCGCGCATTTCGGTTCCGGAGCTGCGATACGATGTGTTCACAAGAGTTAGCATAATATATTAGTACAGCATGCAGTAGGTATACGAAGAGTATATAATATACATAGGTATAGGTAACTAGATACTACATAAAGACTGAGAGAAAGCTGCAGGAATACGTGAGGGGGAGGTGATAAAGCAAAGCGTTATTTTTGTTTGTTCGGTGTACAAAATGTTTTCTCGTTATTTTATTTATGAGCCGAGGCTCGTCGTCTATGTGATAAATAACCTAAAAGACTTATCAGCGCGACGCGGCGTTACTGATGCGAATGAACGCCTCAGTCCCGGCGCCTCTTCCTCTCTTAACACCAAAAAGATCAGAAATGAGCGAAGTATACGTACCCTCTCTGTATATATTTCATTTAAGACGCGTGTAAAAGTAGATATCTATGCATACGTCTGTTAACGAAGAAGAAAAGCACAAACTGCTCACAGAACCAGGCAGGTTGTTCGAGGTAGACCTATTTATATACATAACGACGCAGCAGAATACACAGATATATTTACTAATTCGAGACGAGTGTTTGAAAGAGAATAGCGCCACGTAGTACATACGTAATTCCTGTTTCTGCTCTCGTTCGTCTTCTCGTTTGCAAAAAGATCAAAGCCAGCATTGGTGTTCGAAGTCTAACCAAAACTTGGCACTTTTCAAGCAACAGACTAGGAAAAGATACACAGACACACAGTCTCGAATGCTTGGCCTTTGCGATATAGACGTGCACACGTACAAGTGGTAAAAGCAGCACTTGACGAGGAGATAATTTTACAAAGTCGAATTGTATGTGGCTGACAAAACAGCGAGGTGTTCTGGTATCGTGATATACGTACAAATAGCTGGAGCTGGCAAAGGATAGGAGGAGGATCTCTTACTCTTTCGTTCGGTCTCCCTTAGGCGAGTAAATTTACTATCTGGATACCCGTTCAAGTGTACGAGATCAATAAAACCAACGTCGGTATTAAAAAATTCCTGTACTCGAGGAAAATAAGAAAGAGAGGGTGAAAAGAGCCTCCGATGTACAAAATTTAAATTTATTTCCAATGGAAATAGTGATAGAAGAAGGAGAACGGAGAGTTCAAGTAGAATATATTGGAATGAAAATGAGGATCCGGAAGGAGCAGGGGGAAGCCAACGAAGAGCTTAGTAAGCTATATTGATTTGACACGGTGGCATATTTTTGCTCGGTGTGTAGTCTGCTTCTAGTTTTGTCTGCCGGACCATTGAATTTTTTCGGAAGTGTGATTTCATGGTCGAGATGGAAGTGGATAGGATTCATCTACGTCATAATTCTGCAAACTATAATTTTCTAATCATATTTTGTGAATACTAATCATCTTGAAAAACTGAAAAATAATCTCAAAATGTACTCAGCTGACTGTGTTGAGGGTTCGGAAAAACTAAAAAAAAATCTGTTATCAATATGGACTCATTTAGGGGCAGAAAGAAGATTTTACACCCCTCCCCCACCATAATTATTGATATACCACCAAACAGACATTTCCCAATTGAAATTTTTATGGAAAATTAGCCAACATAATTGAATATATAACCGAACCGGTATGTAATTGGTTCTCGGAACGTCGATTCTTAAATTTAGTTTGTCCTAAAAAGGTTACAATAAATATTTGAAAATCCAAAATTCAGCAAGGAAAGGGTACAAGGTAAATTTAAAAATATTTAATTTCAGTCTATTAGGGAGGTACGGAAAAATTGAAGAATTTTGCCTACCGGCTGAGGGAACAGCAAAAATTTGAGATTATTAAATTTCATCCCTGAAGAGAGGTACAGGAAAAAAATTGAAAATTCAACCACCTGGAAGGTCGTGAGAAATCCAAAATTACCAAAATTTTAACCGGTGGGGGTATCAAAAATTGGAAGAGAGAGAGTAAATGAATAAAAATTTAGCCCATAGAAGGGAACAGGCACAATTTTAGAAGTAGAAAAATGATAAAGTTCAGCTCACAAGACAGGAGAAGAAAAATTTGAAAATTCAGTCTACAGGAATGTTGAAAGATATTCGAAAATAGCTTAATTTAGGCCCATATTCATAGACGATAATTGAATATTCTGTGGCGAAGTGCTTCATTTTAATTTGTATGAAAATGGCATGATTTTTCATTGATAAATCGATACTTTAGGAATTAATCCTTCGATCCGAATGAAAAATTTTGTACTCAAAGTTTCACTAATCCTGAAAAAATAGCTCTAAAATTCATTACTTAACCGAGGAATAGTCAAGTATCGTTAATGAATATTGTCCTTGGACTAGGTATGATGGGGGGGGGAGGCCAAAAGAAATTTGAAACTGCTAAAATTCAGGCTGAAATTGTGAACTGAGACGGAGCGCTGGAGAAATCTGAAATTATTAAAATTCAGCCTGGAGACGCGTAAAGAAAAAAATTGAAATGACTAAAATTCAGTCTGTAAGAGATACAGAACAAAATCCAAATTTCCAAAATTCAGTTAGGATTGGAACCCAAGAAAAAAATTGAAATTAATAAAATTCTGACTGGAAGAGGGTAAAATATTTTGTACAGTAGAAGGGTGTAAAAGAATTATAATATAAAAATTCAAACTGTTGGTTGAGAGGAGGCACAGGGAAAATTTGAAGAGTAAGAAATTGCAAAATTTCGGATTAAAATTTCGGCACGTGAGAAATTTAACATTACTGAATTTCAGTCTGAAGATAATTCTGATTGAAGAAAGGAATGAGAAAAATTTGAAATTCTTCAAATTCAGACGAGGGAGATACAAAAAAATTGAAAATTGAAATTACCGAAATTCGGACCGAAGTCGTGAAGTGAGGGGGTGCTGGAAAAATCTGAGATTACTAAATTTCAGTCTGAAAGGGTACAGGAGAAATTCGAAATTACTAAAATTCAATCTGGATTGGGCACAGGAAAGATTTGAAATTATCGAATTTCAGCTCGAAGGGAGGTACAGTAAAAATGTGAAATTACTGGAATTCAGTCCGAAATGAAGTACCAGAGAAAATATTTTAAATGATTGTTTTAAGCAGGTACTCGTCAGATTTCAAAAAATGAAATAAAATCGTCTTGAAATATGTAATTCAAAAAGTACAAGAGTCGGCATTTTTTGCTTAGACATAGAAAAGTGATGAAAAAGTGGATTTTCAGTGAAATAGTTGCTAAAATTATGATTTTAAAGGGGTAATTTCGTCGGCTAAATAAAAATTTGATGTTGGTATTTTATTCCAACTTTTTTTCAATTCAATTTACTCAAAAATCGAATTGAAAAACAGAAGATGAGGTTGAATTTTTTGATGGAAAGGGTATAGCAGGATAAGTATGGTGTTTTGACCCTGGAAAGGGATTTTGATGAAACCTGCCTCAAAAGTTGAGTCATGATGAGGAAAAATTCTGACAAAAATTTTGGACCCCCAAAGCTAGTGTTTTCGGGAGGAAGGGCCAAAATGTGTTTTTTAAACTTTATTTTTACGTTTTTCACCAAACGTAGATAAAAATTTCGTGTTTTTTAAATTGAATTAAGAGAGTCAGAGAAACTCTAAAAAAAAATTCAAAATTTTTGACCCATTTTTCGTCGAGTTATGGCGTTTTAAGAACTTTGAGCAGCCATTTTGGAAAGAAGTTTCAGTGGTACAGTCGCCATTTTTTTTTTAGTGTTGATTATACCACCTAAGTTTCAATGAATTTTAGTTGGTGCAACATTGTCAAAAATAATAAAAACTGACCACCGGTCATGCGGAGCCCGAACGTTCATGTCAATTTCCCACGGCGCTCTGGTGGAAAGTACAGTGCTCGCGGGCGCTGTGTTTAATCAAAATCCCTTTCCAGGGCCACTAGGCAGTCATCGCCAAATCTTATTGCAGGGGGAGGGGGAAGATTCAGAGGGAGTTCAGCCATTTCATTTTTCAAAATTGAGCTATTGTCTTTTTTTTCGTGTCATTTCTATACGATGGAATTCTGTTGAGTTCAAAAATAGCATTACTTTTCGCGAGCACCGTACTTTCCACCATAGCGTCGTGGAAAATTGACATGAACGTTCGGGCTCCGCATGACCGGTTTTATTTATTTTTTGACAATGTTGCACCAACTCAAACACATTGAAACTTACGTGGTATAATCAACACAAAATAACGCATTTTCTAAAAAAAAAATGGCGACTGTACCTCTGAAACTTCTTTCCAAAATGACTGCTCAAAGTTTTTAAAACGCCATAACTCGGCGAAAAATGGCTCAAAAATTTTGAATTTTTTTTTAGAGTTTCTCTGATCTTCTAAATTCAAATTAAAAAAACACGAAATTTTTATCTACATTTGACGAAAAACGAAAAAATAAAGTTTAAAAAACACATTTTGGCCCCTTCCTCCGAAAATATTTGCTTTGAGGGTCCAAAATTTTCGTCAGAATTTTTTCTCATCATGACCCAACTTTTGAGATAGGTTTCATCAAAATCCCTTTCCAGGCCCAAAACACCATTCTTATCCTGCTATACCCTTTCAAAATATTGGATGATTTAAATTTCGATATAAGCGATTTCTTTGCAGAATTTAATCAAGGTATCTAACAGGCAGTGAAAGTGGTAATACTAAAAATTTGTAGTTGAAGTAGTGAAAAAGTAGTGAATTCATTCAAAATATCGAGAAAAAGTAGAGAAAAATGGAAAAAACACGAAAACACGAAATATTTTTTAATAAATTACAAAAAAAAATTGTTTATTTTTGATAATAAACTGGCAATGAAATTGTTTCTGTAATATATTTCATCGCGTTGATTTTTTTGGAGGGGGAAGTCGGGTTGATAGGTTTCTGAAAATTTGATAAAAAGGTAGTGAAAAAGTGGTGATTTTTCAGAAGAAAAAATCGTTAGATACCCTATTAATGCAAAATATGCCTATCCAATCTTATTTATAAGAAATAGAGCTATTTAGACGCAGAAAAGCACGTGAAAGTGATACAGAAAAGATTACTCCTTATATAGGTCTATATATGAAGTATTTTTCAGTTTAGGACCAAGCAGCCTTTACAAAAGGCAAGGATAGGCAGTGAGCAGGTAAAGGCGGAAATAACGGACGGCTATACGTGTTAACTGTAATCAAACCCTGGGTCTAGGAGTTTTCGCAGCGTGTCTGTGTTCGTAGGTAGGCCTCTATACGGTACCGTATATCTATAGGTATATTTTTACTCGCAGAAGGAATCTTTGTTGGTAATTTAAGTCACGTACGACAGTAATTCTCTAAACCATTGAATACCATTATATATCCTCTAAAATTAGACCAGTTTTCCAATAAACCGCTAAAGCTGCGAAATAAATGAAATAAAACTGGCGAATCGGTCCCGAAAATTTCCTCTTAAACTCGATTTTACTTTCGCATTATCTCTTTTAGCCGTAGATTTATTGAGCCTTTATATGATCAATGTATCATTGCGTGGCGCGCGAAAATGGTTTTAGATGGTGGAGTTTTTTCCTCCCCGCCTCGTTTCCCAGCCTGGTTTCTCGCGGTTGCCGAACCTTTAGATACATAAACACGAACGGTATATTGTGCTTAAGTTAAACTTTGTTCGATGATTTTTCTTTTCGCTGTAAAGGGCTTGTGCAGTGCGTTGCTGCGGCGAAAAGCTCCCAGAGTGATTTATTTAACAGTCGGGTTTGTTTTCGTATATAGCTGCGTCTATTTCGGTATAGAAATAGATACTCCGGCGTATAATTGCGTGGTCGAGAAGAAGCAGCGTTGCGTATGTGTGCCACGATTCCAGGCATATTGCTGCGTATCCGGTACTTGATGAAACAAATATTGATAATAAATCGCGTTGGAAATTACAAGATGGGATGTGATGCGAATACAGATGTTTGAAAGTGTATCGTGATATTAGTTTGGTACCGAAATGTGCCGGTTCGATTATGGAAATTGGATTGATAATTAACTCGAGCTAAAAGCTAAGAGTGCTTTTTGTCTATAAAGTGGTAGGTTTCTGATGAGGTGACTTTAATTAACTTTTAATAGTCGATATTCGTGCGGTTTTGTAGAGATTAGATTTCTGATAGACATGTGTGAGCTTGGATACAGAAACCATCCTTAAGGGTCAAAAATTAGGGGTTGAGGTGAATTTCCCCTTGATTATACTTCTTCTGAAAGGCCTAAAATCAGTGTCAACTCAAAAACCAATTTTTGATCCTTAAGGGTGGTTTCTACATCCAGACTCGCATATGCGAAAATGCCAGCTGGGTGTTTTTATGTGTCAGATTTTTTATTCGAGAGAAATTATGTTCAGGTAAGATGATTTTTTCTCTGAATTTTCTATCTGATGGATTGGATTTAACCTTTGCATAAGCGCACCCAAGGGGAGGGCTCAGGGAACTCGAGCCCCCTCCTTAAGCTAGGAAAGTAGATTTTTTATCACAAAAATGCCAAAAATAAGTGCATTTTTTTGCTCTTCAATCATGATTTTTTAAAAAATTTTCGCCACTTATTGAATAAATATAATTATAAATCTTTAGAATCTGAATCAGTCTTTGATGAAAATCCGCCTCAGAGAATCAAGTGAAATGATTTTTGTTGAAAATTAATGATTTTTCACCGATATATTTCAGTCAAAAATCACTGATTTCTTAGTCAATTCCCAATTTGTCAGAAAAAAATCAGTAATTTTTGACTGAAAGCCCAGTGAAAAATCACTACAGATTTTTCGTTAAATTCATTTCACTGATTTTCAGTTAAATTCATTTCACTGATTTTCAGTTAAATTCGTTTCACTGATTTTCAGTTGAATTTGTTTCACTGATTTTCAGTTGAATTAATTTCTCTGAATTTCAGTTGAATTCATTTCACTGATTTTCAGTTACATTCATTTCACTGGTTTTCAGTTAAATTCATTTCACTGATTTTCAGTTAAATTCACTTCACTGATTTTCACTGGATTTCACATCACTGATTTTCAAATTCATTTCACTAAATTTCAGTTGAATTCATTTCTCTGAATTTCAGTTGAATTCATTTCACTGATTTTCAGTTAAATTCACTTCACTGATTTTCCGTTTAATTCACTTCACTGATTTTCAGTTAAATTCGTTTCACTGATTTTCAGTTGAATTCATTTCACTGATTTTCAATTGAATTCATTTCTCTGAATTTCAGTTGAATTCATTTCACTGATTTTCAGTTAAATTCATTTCACTGATTTTCGGTTGAATTCACTTCACTGATTTTCAGTTAAATTCGTTTCACTGATTTTCAGTTGAATTCATTTCACTGATTTTCAATTGAATTCATTTCTCTGAATTTCAGTTGAATTCATTTCACTGATTTTCAGTTAAATTCATTTCACTGATTTTCAGTTAAATTCACTTCACTGATTTTCACTAAATTTCATTTCACTGATTTTCAAATTCATTTCACTAAATTTCAGTTAAATTCATTTCTCTGAATTTTAGTTGAATTCATTTCACTGATTTTCAGTTGAATTCACTTCACTGATTTTCGGTTTAATTCGTTTCACTGATTTTCAGTTAAATTCATTCCACTGATTTTCAGTTGAATTCATTTCTCTGAATTTCAATGGAATTCATTTCACTGATTTTCACTTAATTTCGTTTCACTGATTTTCAAATTCACTTCACTAAATTTCAGTTGAATTCATTTCACTGATTTTCAGTTAAATTCACCTCACTGATTTTCCGTTAAATTCATTTCACTGATCATATATTTTTCAGTTAAATTCGTTTCACTGATTTTCAGTTAAATTCATTCCTCTGATTTTCAGTTGAATTCATTTCTCTGAATTTCAGTTGAATTCATTTCACTGATTTTCAGTTACATTCATTTCACTGATTTTCAGTTAAATTTATTTCACTGATTCAAAAAGGTAAATTTACTAATTCAGATTTAAAGAGTGTACTTTACGATTGTTTGTTCCAAAAATTCCACAATTTTTCAATTTTTCTTTGCTCAAATCTGTTTACTTATAATATGTATTATCAACCTACTGAAAATACCCTGACTACGCCAGCGCCACTGAAATAACAGGGTACTCAATTTTTTCATGGAACTTTGACCCCCTACTCATTTTTTATCAAATTCTCAGCCCCTCTCTCGAATAATTTCTGGGTGCGCTTATGACCTTTGTAAAATTTTAGACAGTAAAAAAAATATATGAAAGTACATACAACCAAAAAGAATTCCCTGCATTCAAAGTTTCACATGTCAAAGTTCATCTTTCAAATTTTAGAGAATTTTTTAAAATTCTAAATCACCTCAATACTTTATCAACATAAGAAATATGAATATTTGATCTAATCGAGGAAACAAGCTGAAATTGGAAGTATTGTCAATTTTCAGCCTCTCAAATCGATTAGAAGTTTACAATCCAAACGTACAGTAAGAATTTTTTACTCCATTTTTCAATCTTTATGGAATTATAATTTCAAATGATCTTCAAAGGGCAAACTGAAATCTTTATAAGTTGAAAATCCAACTAAAGCTCATCGTTGCATGAATTATTATTTTAAATTTCGTTTATTTCTTTATTTTATTTTATACACGAAGCGAAACAACATACCTATCTCGATACGTACACGTGGTCCCCATTAAATTGTGCTGTCTCCGTTGGAAATATAAAAAACTCAAAATATAAAATTTATTCAGCATCGAACATAAAAGCGCGATAATTTAATGAGACAGTCGAATTTGCCCAACTTTCAGAACGCGGCGAGAAACGAAAGTGAAAAAAAAGGGTCTCTGGTAACTCGTACGTATACATATTTTTATAGCCGAAGATTTTTTTCCGAACCGAAAATACGAGTTATTTTCGTACACTATTTCGTCTTTGTGAAAAATTTTATCATTTTTTAGAATCAAATTTTTCTCGCTGAAAATATTATTAAAAGTTACTTTCGTAGTTTTTTTTGTCCGAAACCCGTTTTTTTCTCAAGTACCTAGGTAGATATTTCGTTCAAGTTTTTATTTTTAAAAAGCGACAAAATTTTTTTCCTCGAGCTTCTTCGTGGTAATTTTGCTTCGAGAATTCCATCTAAAACATTACCAACAGGCATGGCCGAAAAGGGGAAAAGCTTTGAAAAATTTTCGACCATGACGTACACTTACGATGAGAAAAGAATACGAGGGTCGGATAGGTACTTTGTGCTGAAGAAAAATTTACCTCGATCATTTTACTCGTATAATTTTCTTGGCAATTGGGAAAATTTACGACGACTGGTAAACTTTTTCTGGAGACTCGACGCGGTGGTAATTTTCTCTCGAATACGAAAAAGAACCACTACCCGGTTCCACTTGCCCCGCCGAATAAAATTTCACTCGTATAAAATTCATTGCCTTAGAATAGGAAACTTTCTCTTTAAGTGTTGTTTAGTTCTTAGTATGCGATTACTTACTCCTTGGGTAAGATCAGCCCTTGCACCCTCCCCAATCATAGTTTGTAAAAGACCTACCATTAGAGGCTATTTTAATTCTGTTAAATTTCAAATTCCAAGAGAATCTTTTACCAAACGAAAAAGTTTAGTGATTTCAAGAGACGTGAAATTTTATTCGACTGTTCTTCCCTGGTCCGTAATTTCTCTTTGCGTTGCAATTAAGAGATATCGAGGGTTAAAATTTATTCATTTTTAGTACGAATCAAGCGTTATTATATTGTCGCAAAATGGAAAAAATTCGTTTCGTTTTACTCTTCGGAAATTTGATGGTATTTTTGACCCGAGCAAAAAAGAAAATAGTGACCAGGTACTTTTGAGACGTGAAAATTCGCGCACGTACGTCGTGTCTCATTCGACCACCGAAAAGATACACGTGGAAAAACGGTTCTTTTTTCGCGTGTCGCAGCACAAATCCCGAGACAGTTGGGACGATGGCAAATGTTATAAAGTATGCGATTTGTTGTTCTTCGCTCGTAGCCTTCTTCGGCGAAGAATTTTTTAACGATATTAAATTCGTCGTAGTTGGTCGAAGTCGAAATTTACGACTACAAAGAAGTGTTGGTATGACAGGCGCGGATATGGCACGGTAATGGTATTTGTTTTAGGTCGAGACGAAGAGAAGAAACCTTTTTGTCATTTGTAAAATTAAACTTTTTCCAATTGGCCGACAGTCGCGTAATTTTCCCTTGGATGGGAGACAGGAGCAGGCGACGATGGAGATGTGAATATTCGAGAAAATGAAAGTTCCATATTTTGTTGAAGAAATAACGCAGGCAGGCGAATTTATTGGCTAGGCAGACGCGAGACCGAGAGTAAAAGAGTGTAGGAGAAACGAGATGACTAGGTTTTGCACAAGTTTTCTGCCGAATTTGTAAGTTTTTTGTTTTGCGAAATTTTTTACTTCGGGTAAATTCGTTCGTCGTAAATTAGGTTTCGTTGAAGGGCATTTTAGCATGCTGCCCTCGTGTGCTCGTATTTTTACGTGAAATTTTTCTCGATTAATTTTTTTCTGTCTTGTTTCGACTTTAGTCTAATTTTTCTTTGTACCTGAGTAACTTATTCAAAAAAAGACACGAGTGATGCTCTTGAGAGTTATGACAAGAGATTGTGATTTTGTGGTGATTAGAATATAATTATGTATGATCATCTGTATCTACGTGTTAAGAGATAAGAGAGAAGAAGTTCCAATAATGTAGGTACGTACATATAAAATCCAACTCTAATTATTATGGCACTTTCGACTAAAAAGTCATAATTTTATTGACAACTGTCATGTATTTCACAAAAAAAAACATTTTTGAGAAAAAAATCTATGAAATGTTTCTGACAAAACGTAATTCTTTTTATGAAAAAGTTATACTTCCGGCGGAAGATTAATATTTCTGAGTGAAAAGTCATATTTTTAGCGACTTATCTACTCGTAGTTTTGATGAAAAAGTCATACATTTGATGCAAAAATTACGAAAAAATCTGAAAATCGAGGAAAAGTCATACTTTAGTGTAAAAAGTCGCAAAAATTTCCTGAAATATACGCCGAGATCAGAAAAAATTATACTTTTGATTCAAAAGTCATCACAAACATGCTTTTAATTAAAGTCATACTTTCAATTCAAACGTTATGGAAAAGTCATGAAAAAGTCTTCCTTTCAGTTCAGAAGTCATTAAAACGTCCTTTGAATTCAAACGTGGAAAAGTTGTGAAAATGTATTACTTTCAATTCAAGAGTGATAGGAAAGTCATGGAAACGTCATGGAAACGTTTTACTTTCCATTCAAAAGTCATGTAAAAGTTCCACTTTTAATTCAAAAATCATGGAAAGGCATGAAAATGGCTTCTTTCGAATTCAAAAGTCATGAAAAAGTCAGAAAAAAGTCTTACAATCAATTCAAGGGCCATGAAAGAGTCATACTTACATTTGAAAAGTCATGAAAAAAGCATACACAAATTTTAAACGTCATAAGAAAGTCATAAAAGTTATGAAAAAGTTATAAAAACTCATAAAACAGAATTAAAAGTTGAGAAAACGTCATAAATATGACAAAGTCATGAAAAAGAATCAAAAGTTATAAAAAAGTCATAAAAGTTACGAAAAGGTCACGAAAAAGTCATAAAAGTCATAAAAAAGTCATAAAAGTTATGAAAAAGTCATAATTTATGGAAAAGTCATAAAAGTTATGAAAACGTCATGAAAAAGTCATAAAAGTTATGAAGGGTCATGAAAAGGTCATGAAAAGGTCATGAAAAGTCATGAAAAAGTCATGAAAAAGTCATAAAAGTTATGAAAAGGCCATAAGTTATGAAAAGGTCATAAGTTATGAAAAGGTCATAAGTTATGAAAAGGTCATAAGTTATGAAAAGGTCATAAATTGTGAAAAGGTCATAAGTTATGAAAGGTCATAAGTTATGAAAAGGTCATAAGTTATGAAAGGTCATAAGTTATGAAAGGGTCATAAGTTATGAAAGGGTCATAAGTTATGAAAAGGTCATAAGTTATGAAAATGTCATAAGTTATGAAAAGGCCATAAATTGCGAAAAGGTCATAAGTTATGAAAAGGTCATAAGTTATGAAAGGGTCATAAGTTATGAAAAGGTCATAAGTTATGAAAAAGTCATGAAAACATCATAAAAGTTAAGAAAAAGTCACGAAAACGTCATTTAAGTTATAAAAAAGTTATCAAAGTGATGAAAAAGTCATGAAAACGTCATAAAAGTTGGAAAAAAGTCATAAAAGTTTTGAAAAAGTCATGAAAAAGTCATAAAAGTCATGTGAAGGTCACTAAAAGGTGTTACTATTAACATTCAAAGGTCGTGAAAAAGTCTCACTCTCAAGTCAAAAGTCGCGGAAAAGTCATATAAAAGTCTCACTTTCGGTTAATTTCCATGGAAAAGTCATGAAACCTATCACTTCCAATTCAAAAGTCATGGAAAAATCATGAAAAGTCTCGCTTCCAATTCAAGTCATGAAAAAATCATAGGTACTATTAATTCAAAAGTCCTGAAAAAGTCATACTTTTGAATGACTTCTTTCAAGGGTCTTATTTTTGAAGTGAGAGTGTCATTCCGTTGTGCAACTTGTGAAGAAAACGTCGTTAAAGAAAAGTCAGACCCAATTTTTTTTAAATCATATTGTTTACTCAAAAGTCACCCTAAATTCCACGTTCGTGACCAGAGAATCATAAAGTTTCAATTTTCCAAGCAGAAGTTTTTATTTTTGAAGTCACAAACTGTCGATTTTGACTCAAATTGTCGATGTAAAAACTTGAGTTTTCATATTGACTTTGTGTTTTATGTTTCTGTTTATAAAATTTAAGTTTAATTCGTTAGTCAAAATAATCTTCTACATAATTCGATTTAAAAGTCATAATTTTTATTTAAAATTCAGTAAAATTATCATGTTCAATTTGGACTGAAAAAAAGTCATCATTAATTTTTTTCTCCAAAGTGCCATGCCATGCCATGCCTATAATGATAATGCACTAAAAGGATAGGTATCTATAGTCGTATTGTCCTGCCAAAACTTCGCACGACGATTTTTCTCGCCATTTCTGGCGCTTGTTCGAAAAAGGAAAACTTTTCGAAATGATGAAATATCATCAGGTGTTGCAGCCAAGCGTAGTAAACTAGATTCGCGAGAATTAAATTAAAGGATCTCGGCAGGAGGAGAAGAGCGGGACACGACGGCGAATACAACACGTAAATCTACCTCACCCAAACAATACTTTCGACCATACGTATAGCACTTTAGCTATACATACAACGTACGTGCATAAAAAATAGGGAGTAAAAAAGCGAAGGGAAAGGCGTCGCTTGGTTTTATCGAAGTACACCTATTTTTGAATTTTACGACCGATGAAAAGCATAATAAAAAGCACCTGTAGCTGGAATTTTATTACGGTTTTCGATACGTGAGGGAGAAAGAGAACATGAGACAAGATCGAGAGTACATTTAGACGAGGGAAAACCTTAGAATTGGTAATAAGGGTGTGGATGAGATGGGTAAAAAAGATCCTTACTCGTTTATGCATTTTATTCCGAAGAAGAAGACGAGGGGCGAAAATTATATAATTTGAGTTGATCGAAGTGTAATTTCTGGTGTAATTTATTATCGAGTACGGTGAGTTCACTTCATGTATGAGTATAGACGATGGCGAGATCAGAGAAGGGTTAAAATCAAACGAAAAAAATTGAAGAAAATACGAAACGTTCATCAGCATCGTCTTCGTCGAACCCCAGACAAATCGTATAAGAAAACTATACGTAAGAAAAGAATTTATTAACGTTACGGTTCATCGGCTCGAAAATAACGCGAAAATTATTCGTCGCAATCGAGAAAAAGTATACACAAAATGATCAACCCTGCGAGCTCAGCCGAAGAGCTCGTCGTGGCGAAAAATATTCGCTATTTACTTGGGTTTAATCGCGAGTGAAATTAAATTATTTCGGTAAATATATAGCTCGGAGGTCGACGTAGGTATAATTTTTTTCACCTTGCGAGATAGGAGAAAGGAAGGATGGAAATCTGTGTAGAGCGACGAGAAACGTACGTTAAATTCTTACAATTTAACATTGTCGTATGTATAGGGTGGAATAGAAAAAAATGTCTCAGATTTTGGCGGAAATTTATGGAGTAATGTACTTTGAATGGGAAACTCTCTAAAAAAAAATTGAGCCTCCAGTGCAAAGGAGAGAATTGGAAAAATCTCAAAGTAAGATCATTTTTGAAAAAAACTTAAGTTTTTTGCCATTATTAATGTTCAATTGTTTTTCTTGAAGAACAAACCGGAGTTGGTTTATGGGGGGGGGGGGAATCGAAAACTTTCTACTAAAATTATTTTTTTTACTGATTTTGCCTACTTTTTCAACTCGGGAAACTTTTCCGAAATTTTTCGATGCAGTCTTATTATAGTGTTCTTTCGATGGAGGCTTTGATCATCCCCAAAAAATGTACGATTTGAGTTTCTACACCCCTCCATCAACCAATGTTCTATATGTTCTATAGAAATGAGACACAACTTCTACTCTCGACAAGAGGGGTAAAAAATTACAGATGACGAAACTGAAGGTTTCTTGAATTTTACCAAATTCAAATGGCTTGCGCTCTCATGCTGAAATTTTTTCATCATCTACTTAGTATGATTTTTGATGAATTTTCTCGAAAAATTCCTATGACAGTGATGCTGTCACGGTGGGAATGCCCAGGCCTCTCAGGTGGTAACACTGAGCCGGCCGATACGAAAGCTAACACCTCGGATAGGCGATGCCTATCCAACCTTGTAGTATAATTATGTACGCGGTGCTATGCACACGAATATGTTAGATAGTTAATTTATCCTTGTGAAGTGCAATAAAGTGTAAAGCATGAA